>WBNO01017199.1:0-37232 GCA_013400575.1 Peucedramus taeniatus
GAAAGTGATCACATAGCTGCATGCAGTAACCTAGTTTTAGGAATGCTTTTGATCACTAATAGAGCAGAGTTGTCAAGCTGATGTGGCTTCTAGAATAGATTGTTTTCAGGCTTTAATATCTTTCCCCAAAATAGGTTACTTTAGAGGAGAGCAGTACAGGTACTCCTTTATTCCTTCTCAGGTTAAAGCCATGGGATGTAGGTGATTCCAGCAATTAAATTGGGGAGCAGGGAAAGTTTCTCTGGGAACTGTTCTAGGCAAGTTCCCAACGTCACTAAGGTATGAGCAAGTCAGTGAAGAGGAGAGTGGTAGGCACGTGGGTTGGCATGTAGATCCTAAAATAACATTGCAATCCAGACAGAGGTGAAGCCTGTTTTCCCAGAAACAAAACTTGGCACTTAGCAGAGATGGGACAATTTACTATTCAAGCTGGGGATGGACACTTAATCATAGTTTAATATATAAAAAATGTCCTCAAACCATGTGGAGTTTCTCAGTCTGGATGTGTTCAGTTAGATGTAAATTCGTTCTCTAAATATATGAAAACTATAGCTGAACATCTTAAGGTTTCAAAAATATATATAGATATTTAAGACAATGCTTTGAAGTTCACTAAAGTGCTATTTTTATTGCTGAGATTACAAGAATAATATGCTTGTAAATTGTTTGTGGATAAACTGACTCCCTTTTCTCATGACAGGATTATTGAGGATGAAGCAGACCCCCCTCTACTTTTCTCTTGTTGCAATTTCAATAAAAAAATTCTTTAGAACAAAGCCAAAGAAATCTTTTTGGGAAGTATGGCAAGAAACAGCTGAAATTTTGTGGCACATTGGCCAAGCTTAGCTTCATAATCTTGTTCTCCTCCTTATGATATCTGGTGCTGTGAATACTTTGGATGTGTTCATTGGAAAGGTGCAGCAGGAGGATCAAACTGCCCTTACTCTGCAGTCCCATAATTATAGTGGAGTTTAAATATTGTTCTCTGTAAAATACTAAAGGATGTGGTTATAGACAAAAGGATGCTGCCCTAATTATGTAAAATGACATGTTCAAACTCTAGGCTGCAAAACACCTTTAGACACTGCATGGACATAAAATGGGAAATAAAAAAATCACATGAGGTTTGACTTCAAGTCTCCCTGAAACTTAATGTCTAAACTAGAGTTGAGCAATTAATATGGCAATGTTGGTAATGTTATCGTGTTAAATACTGTTATTCCTTCCTTTATTAACCCTTTCAATATACTTTCCACATTATAGTGTAAAAGCAAGTTTTGTTAGTTTTATCCTATTTGATTCATAATGTTGCTATATTTCATGTCTGGAGTAGGACGCAGGATTAATATGAGCACAAGGTAATGCTTTTTCTTCTCTAATAGCTTCGTTTTCCTCTACTGCCACTCCCTACTGGAATAGTCTCTCCCCACAGATACCTTGGAGCCCCTTCAGATGCCTTAAATGGACTACAAGAGAAGGACTTTGGACAGGGGCCTGGAGTGACAGGACACAGGGAATGGCTTCCCACTGCCAGAGGGCAGGCATAGATGGGATATTGGGAAGGAATTGTTCCATGTGAGGGTGGGCAGGCCCTGGCACAGGATGCCCAGAGCAGATATTGCTGCCCTTGGATCCCTGGAAGTGTCCAAGGCCAGGTTGGACAGGGCTTGGAGCAACCTGGAATAGTGGAAAGTGTCTCTGCCCATGGCACAGGGTGGAATGGGATGAACTTTTTACTGAAATTTAGAATAACAATTGTGTTCAAGTGTAATTGAGTGAGGTTTAATTACAAATCCTAAAACATAACTGTTAACTTGTTTTGTGGCACAGCTGTGGCTGGTGGTGAGGATTGAATTGCTGTAGCTGAGGTTAAGCTTTAGTGTAGGCATAGCTCAGGTTACAGCATCTTATAATGATGTCATCCTGAAAAAGGAAGTCTTAGAGTATTAAACAAAGATACTTAGGGCTGCCAGTTTTAAGCTCGTGCAATTCAGGAAGCCATGTGACTTACCCACATAATTTGTTAGAGTTGGTGTGCCAAGCAGAGAGTATTGGCATGTCATTTGAGCTAGGTCAATGTGTAAAAATACAAATGTGCAAGATACTTAGCAAGCAGCAAAATGTTGTATAGTTCAAAGGAGCTTGTCTCTCGAGTCAGAAGGAAGAAATGTTGAATTTTGAGGATTACATTGTTTACTAACTGGAATTCTGGATAAAGGCTGGGGGAATGTGGATTCTGGCCTTGGATTTCCTGCCTTTTCCCAGGTAACCTAAGTTTCTAATTTGCTGTTATTTTTATGTCTATGAATGGAGATATATTTTTATAAGGATTGTAATAATGCCACCTTCATTGCCATAAGATGTATTAATTATTTAGGGAGTAAGCTTAAAATATTTTTTGCTGTTGGAATATCAGTGATGTGAAAGCAAATTTGGGGGTGAAAATGTGAATAGTTAGAATTTGTGAAAGTTCTTTGTTCAAGTTAATGCTTCTCTTCATTAGGATTGCCTTAATGGTAAGAATTAGGAAAAGTCTGAATAATCAAAAATAAGTGTTCAAGTAAGTGTTAAAGCTTGTGGTTTGTGGTGTTTTTTTTGGTTCTTTTTTTTTTTTTTTTTTGGTTTGTTTGTTTGTATATGCAGTTAATTGTCAGGTTAGGAACTGATGCTGAGGCTATTTGTGTTTATTTTAGCAACTTACCTGCACAGTAGGTTCTGGTAGAAAACTCTTGACTAGGAAGCATAATGCCTGCATCTTGACAGTTCATGCTGCCATTAAGAAGACGTATTAGTCACTCAAAAAAAATCTGTTGATTGTGCTTTATTGTCAATACTGAGCCCAAAATTATCTCATAAATAGTTATTTTTTCTCCAATAAAGGAATCAAGTCTTTACCCAGC
Source organism: Peucedramus taeniatus (assembly GCA_013400575.1). Classification (NCBI taxonomy): domain Eukaryota; kingdom Metazoa; phylum Chordata; class Aves; order Passeriformes; family Fringillidae; genus Peucedramus; species Peucedramus taeniatus. The sequence goes on from WBNO01017199.1 coordinate 2,901, forward strand.
CCCAGTCTATGCGAAACTATTCCCTAGCTTGCTGTGGTAACTCATGCCTTTATAGCTGGCCAGCTATTCAGTGTGGTGAAGATTCCTCTCCTCATTATGTTCTTCTTCTCTAGAAGTCAGCCATTTTAGTTTTCTGGGTATTGTAAAACACCTGAGTGCTGTTTTTACTAGTGTGAGTGTTTTATGACAACCCGCCCAATTTTACAGGAAAAACTTCCCAAATTTGTAGCTCAGGCTGTTAGGCTAGGAAGAATTTATAGGCTAAACAAGATACTGCAGTTCCTTTACTGCTGCAGCTTTGAACACAAATAGCTGGTTAATAGGCTCCCTACTGATTTAATCCCTCTTGTAATGTACACCTGCTAATTTAATAACAGTAATTTCCCATGTCTTGTTTACTTCTTGGGTTTTTTTTTTCATTTACTCTGACTCAGTTGCACTGCTGATTGGTGGAAAGCTTCTAAAATTTACTGTGTACAATGCTGTAGTCTCATCATGAGCAGCTTTCTTTGGCTTCTGTCATGTTGCATTGTTTGAAGCCGACTGGCAGGATACAAGAGAACAATCGTGAGCTGGAGTAAGTTCACATCTCACTGCATATGCTTTAAAATTGGCAGAAGAACAATGAGGTTGGGGAAATCCCCTTGAACAAGTGCTGCACAGTAATCTGACTTCAATGTTTGTGCAGAAAAGATTCTCCAAACTGTGACTTTTCTTTACAAAATATACAAGCAAGTCTTATAACTAGAGTTGAAAATTTTCACTTAGAATCTTTGCTCATAATTATAGGTAAACAGGCCCCTTTTTTGGTGCTTTGTTTATTCTTTTCTTGAGTACTGGATAGAGAAAAGCCTGGTGTAAATGAAGCATACTCAGTTTAGCTTAAATGCAGAATTTCAAAGTTACTGTTTAGTTCAGTTAGTGAGTTACCTCTGAGAACTGATCTTTACTTCCCCTTAGTTTTGTGGAAGGCTTCAAGTTGAGTTCCTCTGATACATGATATAATTTCAACTCATGCCGTAGTCTGAAGGTTTGAACATGAAGAAAGGCTTATACCAGCTGATGTGGAATCTTGCAGCTTTGTGACACAGAAAGTTGTGTTTTGAAATGTTTTTTGGCTCAGGTGTTTGGCTGAAAAAGCCTTGTCTCTTAATAGACTACTCAAATGTTCATCTCATGGTCTCCAACTGCATTTTTCAGGAGCGGCTTCTGAACCTTGCAGTGTTTGCATAACCTGCAGCAGCACAGCCTCCAGTCACCCAAGATCATTGATAATTCTTTACTCTCTTTATGTCTTAAATATCCCCTTCTGCTACAGTGGGGGGAACTTTAATATAAACTGAACAGCCATACCAGGGAAAGGAATCCACATGTGTCCATAACCATGAATTCCACAAAACCAATAACAAAAATGCTTTTTCAGTTCTTTTGCATTTTAATTTTGAATGTTCTGTTTGTCCCATGTACCTGTCTTGCAGACTGATGCCTTGTCTAAACACAGTTAGTACCCAAAGATTTGCTGTCCACTGTTTGTCTCCATTAGATGAATATAGGAGGAAAAGAGAAGGGCTCTGCCTAGTGCAAACTGCATTAATGGCAGTCATTAAAAAAATTCTATAATTCTGTTTGCTGATGGGAAGACATTTTTACTGGAGTTGAGTGCCGATGTTGATCCTCTGGGAACCCCTCAATGTTTTGACCAACAACCACAGACATTCCAAGAAGGATTTAAGCAACTTTCCTTCCAGCAAAATCGGTGTATTTGTTAACTTAAATGTTAGCGTTCCATGAACCTTTGAAATTCCTATATTTTTGGCTGCCATAGGGCAGAGAGAGAGAGCAGGGCAACTGCCACCTCAGCAGAGGGCACATGGTGGTAAATCAGGGCTGTCTTCTGTTAGGTGGAGTGAGGAAAAGAAACTGTTGGATGTCCTGGGAAAGTGCTTTACCTGTTAAGCAATCGGATGTGAGGCAAGAGCACTCGTGGGCACAGTCTCCAGATGCGTTTTGTGGGTGTGGATCATGAGCAAGATATTGAAGACTTCAGGAATTAGCCAAGGTCTTAACACATCCTTTCTGCCTAAGCTCTAGTCAGCAAAGCTCAGGAAGTAACTTTGGTTCTTATTCTAGAGGTGTCTCCTGCATATTCCAATTTTCTCATGACTGTAACGGCTGTAGGGTCCCATGTTCTCTTCTGGGCCTGAGGAGAGTAGAGGCTTCTAGTTAGGTACCTTGGCTATTACCTTCTTGATTTTGCCTTACCAAAAGCATATAAAGTGATATAATGTCTAAGCAAACATGCAAAGTGCATTTTAAAGCTAAGATGCTGCTTTATTCTATCTGAACAATGCAATTCTTCAAGGCTTTTTATGGCTTCCTTGCTAGTTGTGAGTTTTCTTTATTTTCGTTATGAAATATGGGCATTATCAGTGTTGGTGAGGGCTTTGTCAGACATAATTTTGTATTTTTTTGGCAAACAGTGATGTCACAAGATTCAGTTCTCAGCCTCAGTGTGTTTCTTGGAGAAGCCTTCTCTAAGGCTCAAACTTTAACTTAATTTGAAATTCCTTACAGGAAACACTTAAAATTTAGCTATGTAATAGTTGGTATTTCTTTATGTTTTCATAAAGACAGTCTGTTGTTTGGCATATGGATCAAGGTCAGTGTATTCTCTGCTTCACCAGTTCTCTGCCAGGTGTGCATGGCTTGGGCTGCAGCAGGGATTGTGGTGGCCTCCCTGCATTGAGCATTTCATAGCATATAACCTTTGTTTTTTCCCTTGGGTTTCTGAGATGGGTGTGTCATTTGTAGGGGCTGTCCAGAGGAAAGTTCAGTTTGAAATGAGGTATTTAAAGATCATATAACTGTTGTTCTAAGAGTCATCTTTTTGACAAGGGAACATACTTTTTGAGGACTGTGGACAATTAATGCAGGTGGCTACTGATTGCTTCCCTGGGCAGGTGCTGTCAGGTGCCTGCAGCACCACAAGTGTCTCCACTTTGGGCTATGATGGCAACTCCCCCAGCCCAGAGACACCCGAGCCCCGATGGTGAAATTGAAACCTCACCAAAGAGAGGAGAGGGCTCTTTGCATGGTAAATCCAGCAGGGTTTATTGAGGGCAGATCGAGGGCCCAGGCAGGGAGAAGGTAAGAGGAGCAGCTGGGAGCAAACATGAACACAGCCTCTGCTGTAGGGAACCAGAGGCAAAGGGCCAAGACAGAGGAGGGCCTGGGTGCCTGACTGGGAGGAGGCAGGAGGGGTCAGGGTACAAGCAGTCCAATGGGGAGAGGGTCTAGGGGAGGAACTGGAGTGGAGTGATGCAGGTGGAACCAACAGTAGAGAAGGGAGGGAATGGTCTTTTGGAGAGAACCAAGGGAGAAACTAAGAACACAGAGCACACTAGAACTGGGGAGTGAACAACAGCTGACAGGCAGGAGTTCTTTTGCATAGAAATGCAGGGGTCTTGGGAGATTGCTCTCCTTTCTCACCCTAAGTTAAACCAGGGTGTCCTCCCAAGGCATTTTTGGCCTGTCGGGTGCAAGGCTGTCTCCCATAAATTAACTTGAAGGACTAATCTCTCCCCTTCACTTCCCCAAATACACACTAGTTTGAGAAGGTTAATCAAAACATCTCATGTTTTCTCAGCTGTCTGTCAGTTGAAAAGCAGCCCACGCAGGCGGCAGCATCAGCCACTCACCCACTTGGACGATGATGGACACCTTGAGAAAAATCACTTGAGTTGTCCCCTGCTTGGTAGCTGTACCTGTTAGCTTGTGGGGAAAGCTTTCACTGCACCTGCTGTGACTAACAGTGCTTAGAGAACTTGAGATAAGGGTCATTTTTTAATGTCTGTTGGAAGTATGATCTTCTGTGAGATTTGTCTGCTATTAACAAACCAATTTGTTGTGGATATATCAGTCAATATTGTGATAGGTAGGTCTTCATATACAGGTACTTTGTCCTTTGATATTTCTGATTTTCAGGTCTGTAAAGAATGATGTAGTATTAACCTGTGACAATACACTGGGTGTTATCTTAACCCACTGCCTGATATTATCACAGAGTAGTTTAGGTTTCTAAAGATGTGAAACTGCAGCAGTTAGAAAACCTTTATTGGATATAATAGTGTAACAAGTGAAATGAAAGCAGCCTAGGAATTCCAAGTTACCATTTCAAGAATGCCATCTTAAAGCATAAATATCCACATTCTCAGTGCTTGTGGGTTCACATGGTAATAGATTTTTCTTTATTGTTGGTTTTGTTGTGTGTTGGGGCTTTTTTTTTTGTGTTTTTAGTTTTTTTTTGTTTTTTTTTTTTTTTTCTTTTTTTTCTTTTTGGGTGGTGGTGGTGGTTTTGGTTTTTTGTTTTGTTTTGTTTTGTTGAGTTTTTTGTTTGTTTGTTTGGTTTTTTTTTTTGTTCTGTTTTTATTTTTTTTTGGGGTCCCTCTATCCCTTGGTTAGTGTTTAGAGAGCTGCCATTGTGAATGTTCTTGTACACTTGTCATTTTCACTAGATGCTGGGCATCTAGGAGTTACTGGTTTTGACAGTTGTTCTGGAACATGTGACGGGGGGTTTTTCCATGCTTAGGTTCTTCTTATCTCCAGTTAGACTGCTTCAGTGTTTGTGAGATGCAGAGCTGCTGAAAGCTGTGGTGTTTGGTTGCAAGTAGGGAACTGCAGGGCAAGTTTCCCAGCAAAGCTGTTAGCTCATGGTTTCCGTGGGCTGCTTTTTGGATGCTCCACATCTTTGGTCTTTGAGAATAAGACTTGTGGCCAGCTCCCTGCTGAGTCTTGAAGGAGGCTGAGCTGCACTGCATGGCTTTTATTTCTCAGTCCTGACACCACCTCTGTATTGCTTGACCTTGTCATTTAGAAGTTTTCAGGCTCTACACCCCACCTGCCTTTGAGCAGAGAGTAGAAACTCCTTGATCGGATCTGTGCCTGAACAGACCATATTGACAATGAGAAAAGAAAGGAATATTTTACTTCAGCTTGGTTTCCATGGCATCCTGGGAAAATTGCTCTTGAACTTTGAGGTGCTATCCTTCCAGAATCTCCTAGCATTGAGAGAAAAATAAAGGTAGCACTGATTATTGTTGACTGCTTTATTTTGTCTGACAGCACTGGGCTAGCATGTCAGGATTTGGGAGAAGGGAGCATAATAAAGTGCTTTGAAGAGCCTTATATCTGTATTTTTGCCTATGTAGGCAGTTTATTGTGCATGTGACCAGGAAGAAGTGTGCCTTTAGAAAAGGTAGCAGAAGCATGTACTGTTCATCAAGATCACTTGTTGGCCTGGCACTCAGCAGAACTAGAGAAAACTCGCGACTGGCCCTGGAACAAGCGCTGGGCAGCTCAAATGCTGGGCTCTAACAGTATCTTTGTACATCACGTTCCACTTTTGTGTCCCCTGTGGACATCCTTGAAGTTTTAATCTGAAGTAAATGGGAGTTATTCAATGACTTTTTTTCTTTTCCCACAGTGTTAGAGAGGTTAATTGCATCCTGTGCCTCCTGCTTTTCTGGCTATTTTGATGTGTTAATTTTTTTAGCATACATCTATTTATAAGGAAGGTTATTAAGTCATTTTCCTCAGTTCAGATGCTGCATTTTGTATTTGATGTAATGGTTTTGAATATACTTTATAAAGTTCTATGTAAACTTTATTCGTAAAAGCATTCTGAAAGATGAGAGGTTGTGTAATGGTTCCTGATTTATATTCCACTAAATATGCACATACATAAATGTATCTTTCTTGGCTACATGTAGCGTGTCTTGAACGTGCCTGTGGGGTGCAGGGAGGTAGGCAGATAAGGTAGTGTTAGAGTTTTCAGTGAGTAATGTGTGTCTTCTGCTTGAAGCATAAAGGTCTGCTTTTGGATTCTGGTGAAGGAGGAAAAACAATTTTTTTTCTTTCTTTAATTTTTTTAATTTTTTTTTTAGTAACTATATAAGGCCATTTGCTTAAATAAGTAAATCTAAGGGGTTAGAGACACTTGAGGAAGCACTCCTAGTTGTAGATGGTCAGTGTTCAGCCCACACTTTTACTCTTGCTGAATTTATGCTGAGAGAGAAATCTGTGCTTTCAGTTCTGCAAGAAGATTCAGTCCATGGCTTTGTAAGACATTACTTGGTATCCTTTTCCTAGACTTGCTAGGCTCTGTTCCTCCTTTGAAGAATGGGAGATTCTGATGGCAGACTACCTATAACTACCTAAACTATCCACCTATAGTAATGTGTAAATACATCTAGATATTCATTTACTCTGGTTGCTAGTACTGCCCTTTAACAGAACTTTTCTAGGGGTCTGCTTTTCTACTCCAGCTTCTCTCACAGAATTGTCCCCATGGAAGAACCTTTGTCCAGCTCCTTTTAAGGGTGACTGCCACCACAGAGCAGTGTAGATCATTTTCAAAACAAATTCATACCTGTGGTTTTCATTTGGTGTGTTTTAACTTATTAGCTCATCCCTCTAGCAGGTGATTGGAAGAGAAATCATTTTTTCATACTGAATCTTTACATTTTCTGTTGCAAGGTAATGAGATCAGGACCTCTGTAACTTGATGTCATTGACAAGCGGGAATGAACTGCTGTAGCTTTGAGTCATTCCATTTGATGAATGTGTGTGCCTGGTTCTGTACCCTTAAGTGAGCAGATAACATTATGTCACTGTAACATGGGATGCTGGAGATTCAAGTGAAAACATTGATCAGTTCTGCAGGGATGCAAATAATTCGAAGGAGGAGTGTGGTAGATTTGTCATGAAAGGAACTTAGCATTCATGTCCTTATTGCCGGTTGTTTTAGTCTTTCCTAAGTCAGCATAGTGCAAGTAACCTTTCCCCTGTCACCCCCAGCATGGGGAAAAGAAACATAAGCAACATGTATTTTAGTAGTTGAGGCATTTAGGTCAACCAGACTGCATTTTAGAGTGTGTTTGTTCAGGCAGTTGGTGATGCAGCTAGCTGAGGTGCTACTTGGAAAAACAGGTAATATAGTTAGCATTGCTCCTCTCTAGTTTGTAGGCATTTTAGGCTGTAATAGGGAAAAGTGCTAATTTTCAGTATACAGAAAGGACTATCAAATCAGAATATAAAAGCAGATACACATATTTTCATTTGAAACCTAGAATTAAGGAAACGAGGCGGGTTTGGTAGGAACTGTCTGTGCTGAGTACAGTACTCATGTACACATGTATGTATGTAAGCCAGTGAACTTTTTTAATTGCTGACTTAGTTTAATCTCTGTTACACCTAAGCCTTTCAATTCAGCCTTTCCTATTACTGGAGATTTGGAGACCATTTCTGAACTAGATCCAAAGGGTTGGTATATCTCCTCAGCTGTTCTTGAATCTCAGCTGCATTAGGAAGAAGGTAACTGGTGTGAGAAGAAGGATTCTGTTCTTCCATACATCAATTCACTGGTCCTTTTCTCAAAGGTAGAATCAGTGGAGTGTAATGGGCAGTGTGTTCACAGGATTGCAGGTTCAGTGTAGCCACACCAGTGGATAAATGGGAGGCCAAGTCAGTGTTGTGGCTCTCCTGCCTTGGTTTCCTGCTCACTACATTGCTCTGAAGTCTTGGATCTATGACATTACATAGCAAGATCAATTTATTTTCATAAAAACAAAGGTACAGATCTTATATACAAGGTACAGATCTGGAGTTTGCTGACTTCAACTTGTTTTCTCAGGTAAATATTACAGAGGCAGCCATGAGCAATGTTAAAGCACTGGCATTGCCCATTTGTTATGAAAAAAGGGAATTCCGTAAGTCTGATGGCCAGTTCTCACTGCTCTAACTCCAATTTGGATAGCTTGGTGTAGCTCTTGAAGCAAATTTCTCCCTCTTTTCTGCCTACTTGGCATAATAACAGTCAGAGTTTTAAGCCTAATAAATGTTAGGCTGGTATAAAGGTGCCTGCGTGCTTGTATAAGTAACTTGTCTAATTCAAGTGAAAAATATGATCATTTTTGTTATTGTTGTATTTTTTCTTGTTTAGTCTTGGAGTAAAAACAGTGAAAACCAACATCAGGCTCACTTCTGTAGGGAAGACTTTGCATGAGAATTCTAGAATTGGAAAACTGACTTTGATTCTCATCTCCCATTTTGAAAGAGATAAATGGAGTACTGTCACAGATTGCTGAAATTATTTTTCATTTCAGCCACAGCTCCAGCAGTACAAATGCCTCAGAAAATGTAGGGGCAGACAAATTAGATTCAGTGGGAGAAAGGCTCACGATTATAAGATGCAGGAGAAAGGCAAATGGAGAAGATTGCCTTGAACATGAACTGAGCAGACTTGTTAGTGGCTGCAGATTCTGAAAGATGTGAAAGATTCAGGAAGGATATTAGGGGCTCAGTGTAATACTTCACAAATAAGCAAATTAAATGTCCAAGACCATTTCTGTAATGTTTTCTGTATAATGTGGGCTTTGACTAGCACAGTGCTATTTGCATTTCAGGTTTTATTTGTCATATTTCTAGTGCTACCACTTCAGGTAAAGAGGAGGCTGCCAACTGAACTCAGTGCCTTTTAGCTCCTTTAGAGCTGCTCCACACTGCAAGACTTTGAAGAAAAAGTTTGTAACTACAGTTATATATGAATTGTGACAATATTTATCAACTTCTTTATAGAGTTTCTGGTACTTCATATGCAAATATCTTTGAAGTGGTTCTGCCTGCTTTCATCTGATGTTGTACTTGTTGCAAGCACTTAATTTAGTACAAAAAGTACCTTGAGCACACAGTTACCAACACTGTAAATAGTGGTAGGATAGTTATTTGTTCATTCTGTTTCTCAGTAAAAATTGGTAATAAATTCATAGTAGCAACAACTTGTAATATACCTAGGTCAGCCACACCAAAACTGTCACACACAGGATACTGATTAAAACTCTTCTGGCTTCAGGTTTTTCAGCTTCAGCCTCAAACAACATCTCTGTAAAAATGAGTATTGCTGACAAGATATATCACCTTTATCCCTGTTTGTATCTCTTCCATTGCAAATGCTCTTGAGGAAAGCCTAGGGATGTCTTGGAGGATGTGCAGTGCTGTGTGTAGACACCAGCTTGTTGATGCTGTGGCCATGAATATCTGGACAATACTTGCACATACTGGCTTGGATCTGCAGATCAGTACATCTGGCTTTTAACTGCATTGAGAAACTGATCCTAATTAAGCAGCCTATGTTGAGTACCAGTAGGCTTTAACAGTTGGCATCTGGACATGAGTGAGGGGATTGTGGATTGATCTGTGTATATACATTTCCAACTGCTGATGTTTCTAGTTTAGAATTACTGTTGCTGCAAGCCAAGATGCACATGTCTTTCTGTATTCACTGAGATGAGGTTGTGCTGTCACAGGTCATCTTATCCTATTCAGTGTTCTCCTGCAGTGTCCTTTACTACCTAATCATATCAAATACAAGAGCTTGGTTTTGGGCAGTGTGTTCCAGTTGATACGAGGTCCATGTGTATTTTTGGACTCATGAAGATCAGTACAGTGCATTTCTTTAAACTATTTCATTCATGTAGCGGTTTTTTTTTGGTTGTTGTTATGGATTTTGATAGGGACATTATTCCTCTGGTAGAGGTACACTGCATTAAAACAATTTTATTGCTTACTCATTAGTAGGAGAAACTGTTTTCTATGTTCATTTGTCATGGGCAGATCAATAATTTTTTTGTATTTGTACCAGGACTTGATAGTCCAGTTTTTGTAGTAGACTTACAGTTAGCTGTTATTCCACTGAGGTAGTGAAATAATGACTGGGAATATCATCTGTGCCATGTAGATAAGGCATTACAAATACTTGCAGATTATCTTCAATAGTTGGGGTTGTCTGTGTCCACATTTTTCTTGTGTATGTCATTTGGCATTTTGTGTGAAAATTGTGAAGCCTTGCTACAGCTCATTGCTGTGTAGGTAATTTCTTGCCCAGAGTACAGGTTTTCTGGAACTCAGATTTTCCTGTTAAAGGAAATGATGAAATGGAAGAAGTGAAGGCATACTGTGTACTGTTGCATGCTGATAGCCACATTAAAGGTTCTTCTTGCCAGAATTGCACAGTATCATATGAGATGATGCTCCTTATAAGCAGATAAAAAGTCAGGTTGAAACGCCAGCTTTTACAACCCTTTCCACTCAGGGAAAGATTCTGACAGAAGTAGCTTTGCACATTCCACCAGCTTTATACGTTCCGTCATGTATAAACTTGTCTTTACCACATCACCCCTCTGCTCAGTCCTAAAGAGTCCCAAACCCCGGTTGTCCCAGGTTTAGTGTGTAGCAGTTTAACCACATAACCTGCTAGATTTGGTTTTCCTAAAAGTACCTAGGTCTCAAAGAGCAGTTCTTACTCCTTGAAAATATTTTTTCCACATTTCTCCTTTTTCTAGGAAATAGTTTTCTCTTGTTAGACCTCCACATGACCTGGGAAACTGAGCCAAATTGGTGCTTTATATCCCTGAAGTCCTCTATAATAAATTCACTTACTTGTGAGAACTGCAAAAGTAACAATCTTCTGTTCAAGGATGGAGTGCTAAAGGCCACAGAACATGGTGATTTGCTATTGGGAGCTACTGTTGAAAAGTGTTGAAAAGATTAAAAACTAGCTTTTGTATTGTTGACCAAATGTTCACTTGTTTCTGTCAACAAATTGTTTTAAGAGCAGCAGTGAAAATGCTCTTAGGAATGCAAGTGTCCAGGAGAGAGGAAATATATTAACTTGGAGTATAGTTAAACACTGTCTGCACAGGAAAGATTTAGGTACAGCTACACAGAAGCCAAATTATATTTTGAAAACAGTGGTAGTTTACCAGTGATACAGTGTACAGTGAGTTCAAAACCAAACCCCCTTGTTTGGTAAAATACAAAGCCTGAAGTGTGCTTCCCGGCTTCAGCCTGAGTGCTTACTGAAGGTGAAATGGTGATACGTCTTGGCTGCCTCCCTCCTAATAAATTAAACGTGCCTGGGAACATTCCCAGGCACTGTCCAACTGGCTCAGGACTGCCTTGTCCATTCTCTTCAACCCTTAGCTAGAGAGCAGGGGAGCTGCATCTGAATTGTCCAGTGTGAGTGGGTCCCAATGGTGTGCGACTCACAAACCTGGGAATTGTGTGGGAGAACAATAATTGGCACAGCCTGGTGCTGGAGAATGTCCTAGCTGCTTTCTAGCATACATGATCATATTCCAGGGCCTGGGATTATTTCCAGACAAGGCTTGACTTATGAGTACAGATGTTAGTTCTTGATTCTCCTGGAACCTTTATGGATGAAGGCATGGAAAGGATTCTTTGCATCGCGTAAGATTTTGGATGCTTCAGAAAGGTAGATTTAGGTGTGAGTGATTCCTGTTTATTTTGAGGCAGTAATTCACGCTACTAAAAATCTGTACCTCCTGTCTTCAGATGGTTTTAGTGGTGGTTAAAACATCTTTCAGAATTCAATCACCTTTCCAGCACCACCTTTCAGGGATGAGTAGACATGCCTGCCCTCTGTCAGGCAATGGCTTGTGTATGAATGAACATACTGTAGCTTTTCATGGAATTACTGTGTATGAAGTATGGTTTTTAGGGTTGTGAGGAATTTAGTTTTGATCTGGTGTGCGTGTATGTGAATTTTAAGAGTCTTGATTTATTGCCTGGGTGACGTGGTGAGGGGATGGTCTTGCACCTTGAAGGCAATGGATCTTTTATGTCAGCAGGAACTAGAGAAACCTCTTTATTTCTTTAGATGTTTCTTCCAGCAAACAGTAAAAGCTTTGTTGAGCTAACTTCATTGATCATATGGAATGATTTCCTGCAGGCTCTTTCTTCTATGTTTGATTGTGCATTACTAGAGTTTAAGTATAGTCCTGGTGTAGATTAAACAGTAAAACACTAATACTAATCCCAGCTCTAAGCAGATATGCATCCCAAAGGATAGCGTGTCATGTAAACTGATGACTTTGGAGCAGTTTTGCTGCCCTGACTGATCACTTTTCTGTGCCTCCTGGCCTGTCCTCCCTCCATGGTGTTTTCAGCTTCATTCTAAGATGTGGCTCTGTCACTCAGTCTGCTTCAGGATACTGTTTGTCTTTCTGTAGGTTGTGGAATATGCTGTCAGCTTTAAATATTTATAGAGAGAAGAGCTTAGCAATATAAGATACTGTTCCTGTTCATCTCGTTTTTTCAAGGGCTATGAAATTTTACTTTTGCATGTGGTGTATTAAAAGCCTTGTGAACCAAATGCATGGCATGTCATGCTTACACCAGTGATGCACTCCACAATTTTGGAAATGTGTAATCTGTGTGACAGCTCCACAGTTTTGGAGCACTGCTTTGTATGAAGGATCCATTGCTCAAAGATAGTGAGCTGTCAGAGCTCACGGTGTCAATTAATATGCAGCAGGCTTTGTGTCTGCTGATTGTTCTTCTAATTGCATGTACAGGATGATCTGTCTTAGCAGCAGTAGTGGTGCATATTTAAGGACACACTGCAGTGCAGAGATGCTCCCTGGTGTCCGTGTGTCTTCAGGGTAGCTGCTTCAATCTTTGCACAGCTTCTGGTGGCCCACGGTTCTGACCACATCTTTGGAATGTGGAAAGGAGAGGCTGCAGGCCCTGCTGATGCAGCCATGGGCAGAATCCCTCTTTGCCCACTCATTCGGGAGAGCTGTGATGCTGCTTGAGTCGGAATGCAACTTGTTCAGGATGGCTGGCTTTTCTGAAGAGCTGGATCTCTGCCAGAGGATGGGCCTTCATCTCTGGCTCTCTGCTGCTCTCTACTAGGCATACTCATCTAGTACAAGATTTTACTTGTACCTATAATCAGTATTATATCAAAAGGCCTTATTTTATTTCACATATTTATTTGTGATAAAAGCAGGCTGTTGCCATCCACAGTTACACTCTCCTTCTTTGTAATGCTCATATAACTACAGTGAAGAGAAGTGATCTGACTGAAATGTAACTCAAAACATGTATTTTCAGCCATGTTTGTTCTCTGGTTAGATAGCCAGTTTATTGATTTGCGTTGCTTCTCACTGCATGCACATTTCAGCCTCACTGGGATGGCATTAGAAATGAGGTGTGTGGTAGAGGCAAGAAGGAAGCAAGACCTATTCATTGCTTTCACCAGTTGCCAACACTTAGGTTTTATTAAAACTCACTGTGGAATTGAGGTGATTGTCAGCCCTGGAAGTGGTTTCAAGTCCAGTGAAGTGCTGTCTGCTCTTCTGTTTTGTAACACTAATGAATTTTCCCTGTGTAATGAGAAGAAATAAAAACACCAACTTCACTTTTCTTAAGCACTCAATCCAAACTTGAGTGTATTGGCTAAACTTGATAATTTAAATTCCAGTCACAGCACTTATGTTTAAAATCAGAAGTTCGGTGACCTTGGATTCTTCCTGTTGCAACTTTTCAGAGGCTGCTAATTCTAAAGGTAATATAGCAGCCAGCCAAGCTTCAGGCTGCATCATTAGGAAGAAGAGATTCAAGTTGCTTGTGAACCAAATGCTCTTCATTTCTGAGGTGCGAGGTTTAGTTGTATGTTACTTTTATAAAATAAACTGTCTGTTTTCAGTGGTCACTGAGCAAGTATGTTGCAGAACTGAGCTTCATGTATGCTTTATTATGCTGCCTGTTTACCTATGCTGTTTTCTTGCTTTGTTTAAATGTGCCTCTGCTTTACTTTGTGTCTATGACTGAATGTTCCTTTATCTTTCCCATTGTGATCTGCTCCTTGAACCAATTTGGTAAAGTCTTTGTTGTCTTTTCTTTTCTCCTGCTTGATTTAGCAATTAAAGTTGTTATGCCATAGTTGAATCTTAAGGTACTACACTGTAAAACATTCTGTTTTGTATACTGTGTGAAAGAATATTTAGCTGTTTAATGAAGAAGAGTGCAGAAAACAGCTAAATATCAGCTATAATGTGTTCTTCTTTCTTCAGAGTTTGAATTTCTGTTTTTTAGAAAAGCAGCAAATTAGTGTGTGCATGGAAAATGAGATTAATGCTGAAGTGGTGGTACTTGAACTTTAAATTGTGATGTTCAGTTTTGGATACACATGGCCTTCATTTGAAGTCTTAGGGCAGTTTATGTTTAGAGACAAACAAAAACAAAAAAAAAGAATCCAAAACCCTAACCCAGAAACTACCTTTTAAAATTGAATTTTATAAAGAACTAGGCTGAGGAAGTTTTGCCTGTTTTAAGGAACATTGCAACTGTATCAATTACTTAAAACCTGAGAACTTGTTCACCTTTAAAAACATTTATCATTTACCTTGAATCACTTGTTCCATTTTGATAGCCTCCTTCATATAGAAAATATAGCATGAGATGTCAGTTTAAATGCCAGTCTAGCAGTGCTCTATCTTCTATGTGAAAGGAAGTATTCTGTACATTTTTCCATGTTTGACATCATGGTGTTTTGAATAACCATGTTCCATATTCATATCAATTTTTTGTTTTTGTTTTCAATTTATGCACAGCACTTGCTCTGAAATTTGGGGACTGAGTACACCAAACACGATAGATCAGTGGGATACAGCAGGCCTTTACAGCTTCTCTGAACAAACCAGGTGAATATTCTGCCCTCTCTCGCATCATAAAAACCTTGTGGGAGGGATTGGCTTTGGAGGGTCTGTAATGGGATGCTTTAGCTGTAAAATAGACTAAAATGATTCCTAGGCCTCTCATGGTACAGCATTTTGAAGTATTTCCTTGCCAGTGTAGAAATCAGTGTGTTCACAGCTGATGTTTTGACCAATGAAACTCTTAATTCTACAATTACTTCTTTTTCATGCCAGTACTATTGAAAGAATGGGAAGACTTGTTAAATGCAAGCTCTAATGTGATTTGGTATTTATATTAACAAAATTGGAAAACTTAATTCTTTAGACCTAATCTTACAAAGTGTTTAAACTGCTTTGTATGCCACAAGCTTTCAGTTAAATCTTGCTAATTGGCTCAGATACGAGCTACTAAAGAATTGTTTGTAAATTCTTCAGTACTTAATGGTGGGCAAATTCTAAACAGGGTCTTTATTTTTTCATGTCACATTACTTGATTTGTGTATTGAGGTTTGTCTCCCATCCCATAACAATCATAAACATCTGCATTTGTGTAAGCATATGCAGTCTGTCTTAAAACTAGCAAAACATTTTCAGCTGGTAGCAAGGCAGATGAAGTGAAGAAGATAAACTGTACAGCCCTTACAAGATGTGCATTCATGTGTTTTGCATTGCAGTTATACTGCCATGTGGATCACTTGGGCAGCTGACTGCTTATAGGCTTATTTGCAGTCCTGTGGGAGTTCTTATGCTTAAAGCCATAAAGCATCCATGCCACAGCAAAGCCTTGAGGTGCCTTTAGCAGTGGAGGGAACCATTAAGTGTGTGATTTTATTTTTAACAACTGTCTTCTGCATTAAAAAAAAAAAAGTATATGAAGCAATCATTCTAAATACTTGGTTGGATGTAAGTGGCTTTTAATGAACTCTAAATTCACTGGCAATAATTTGAGCAGCTCAAGAATGGGTTGACATTGCTTGATACAATCATTTTCATTGCATTTGAAGCCTTTTAATTGGAGTATAGATGTCGCTAGCAGAGTCAATGCACTGAATTCTGAGAATGAGCTGCCCATGTGTGTGTGCTCTGTTGCTGGAGTGACCGAGGCAGCACGCAGTCTGTAAATGCTTCTCCACATCTTTCCCTGCAGATCTCTCGATGGCCGCCTGCAGGTGTCTCACCGCAAGGGACTGCCACACGTCATTTACTGCCGCCTGTGGCGCTGGCCAGACCTCCACAGCCACCATGAACTCAAGGCAATTGAAAACTGTGAATATGCTTTTAATCTTAAAAAGGATGAAGTATGTGTAAACCCTTACCACTACCAGAGAGTGGAGACACCAGGTAGGAGGACTGCTTCTGACTTCGTGGGGCAGCATCTGCTCGTATTTGTTCAGCATAGTATTTTAAATCAAAAATAAGAGAAAGGTGATGTCCTCTCTTGACAGAAGTACAAGATTCTTTTTGAGATCATATCCCTGAAAGTTTTTAATTGTAAAGTTACTGAAAAATCTTTACAGATGTGTTTATAAACACTTCCAGGACTACTAGCAGTTTCCAGCTGGCCAGGTGCAATTCAGACTGGATAGGACAAAAAAATTGATTTACCTTTGCCAATATGGACTACTCTTATTTAAGGCACCTCAGGAATCCCATCTCTTCCAGTAACTAGCTGTGCAAATGTAGTATTAGCAGTGCTGAGTTTCAGAAGATTTCAAAACATCTGAAGAAACTCTTAGGTATTTTAATTTTTTTTTTCCTTTTAGCTCACAAAATTTGTATTTTGATTACCAGTGACTTTTGAATTTTGCTGTTCCAGTCTTGCCTCCCGTGCTCGTGCCACGGCACACCGAGATCCTAACGGAGCTGCCACCTCTGGATGACTATACCCATTCCATTCCTGAGAACACTAACTTTCCAGCTGGGATTGAACCACAGAGCAATTACATACCAGGTATTTTCTTAACTCCCACTGTACACAGCATGTTCTGACATTGTGCCACTGGAACAAAGATGGTCATTTCATCCTTGTAAGTGATCAAATTAATTGAAATATGCACCACTAAATTAGATTTAGTTGATTTCGTGTATTAATTCCAGTGGAAATACCTAAACACTGTTTGCAGAACATGATCCTGCATGAAACCATATTGGTGTCATTTCACAATAGCTGACTTGGTTTCAGTAGCTTGTTTGAGATTCAGAATGCTAATAAGTGCAAAGTAGATCTTCACCTTCTGCTTTAAGCCTCTTTCACAAACATACAGGGCTTGCCAAATGCTGTGCATTTGAGATTGAGTAATAAACTGATGCTCAATATCATCCTATGTAATATGTGGAGAAAACTTTTAAGTTGCAAAGCAGTGACTTAAAAAATGTCTTGCTCTGTAGTTCACATCAATAGTGGTCTGCTTTAGCTTTTTGTTACTATTGTGTGCATACTGTTTTGTCTTTTTAGTATGAAAGAACAGCCTAACAATACTGAACTATTAGAGAATTTCTCCTCCCCCTCTTTTCCCCTTTTTCTACCCCCAAACAAACAACAATGCTAATCTGCTGCACCTGAAACCCTGTTACCCTCATTGAAACATAAAATCAGTGACCTTTTTTTCCTGCCCCAACTTCCTGTTTCCTATCTCTTCAGGAAGTCGCCTGGAGTGTAAAACCAAGTAGAGCTGAAGTTTGTTCATAAATGTTTAATGCATTCATGGTACGAATAAGCTGAAAATTCACATCTGGAGTCTCTGAAAGAATGAGATGACTGCCCCAAAACTCAAATATGTGCAATGTACAAATTGTACCTACAGGTCTTAAGCAGAATGTTGCTAGTGTTTTCTGTAAATATATTCAATAACTGAAATGGCATTAAACAATCAATTAATTTGACCTTTCTGTTTAATTTTGGCCACACCAATTTTGTTTTCAATTTTTTTTGTTCCAATTTAATTTTGTTTCCACCTTTATAGAGGAATTTAAGGTGCTAGAAGTTGGTGTTGCTTTCTTAACTTGTGTATACTTTTTTGACTCAAACTGAGGGCTTTTGATAACATTTGCAAACAGCTTACTGGAAAGCCACTTTCTGCAAATGCAGTGCTATGGAAATGAGCTAAAGTAGTTATTTGCAGGAAGTTTGCTTAAGGTGATTGTGGGAATTCACATGATCTTCAAATGTTTATGCAGGTAACCACACCTCCTTCTCTTTGTCACTGACACCCTCCTCCTGTGCTCATATTGTGGTATCTTACTTTATTTGATCTTACTGACCTAATGTGGAATGCTTGGCTGGGTTCTGATAAGCCTTGTGTGCCTTCTTCAGAGAACCGTTTTCTTCAGCAGGACAGGCTCTCATCTGGTAGCTTTGTACCCCAGACCTGTCTCAGTACTTGATCTGCCAGAGAGCTTGGTGGTCATGAAGGTGCAGGGTGGCCTTTGGTCCTGGCTGCGTGTTCCAGTTCAGGCTCTGGATGGGCTGAGCTGCATCATCCACGCTTCTGGCAGCACTCAAGCTCTACTACAAATTTGTGGTGTCCTACCTGAGTGTTCATTTCCAGCTGTGTGGTGCTGAACCTTTGACCTGAAACTGTTAATAGTACTAGGTAGAGTAAATTTTCTCTGTTTGGGCAGAGACTAGACATGGAAAAAATCTGTGCCAAAGAGCCTAGATTAGCAACTGGAAACAGGAGTCATGGGTTGAATTGGAAATGTGTATTGACCTTTTGCCACAGCTGTGGGCTTAGCTATAGCTAATGATTTGGAGAAGGGTGGAGTCCCCTTTGTCACAATGAATGCTGTAAAAATCTTCAAAATGGATATGATTTTTGTTATCATATTTCTTACTAGTGAAGATTTCCTTTAATTGTCCTTTTAAATTCTCACTTGAATTCTGTCATATCTATATTTAGCACATAGAATGAACCAAAGATAAAATTCTCTCAGTTCATTTTAATTTAATCAACTGACTTAATCTAGTTTCCTCTCACTGGTTTCCTTCTGATCTCACAATATTGCAGTACATCTCAGACATGATGCTTGTTACAATTTTATTTTATTTCTTAAGCAAAAAGGCTTTATCTTTAAATTTCTACTGTTTGGTAATAATGTAATTAAAGGTGTTTAACCCCTGGCAGTTTCAGAGACAATTCTAACATGATTGTAGAGATAGTTAGCTTCAAACACTTTCACTAAAGAAACACAGGTTTTGCCTATAATACGTAGGAAAAGACATTTGCCCAGTTCAAAGAAACTTATTTCCTGAAAGGCAGTTGGTTAACTTGTTATCTGGATTACAAAGAACATTTTGAGTGGAGAAGAGGAACATGCCTACTCTCCTGGGTTTTGAAGATATTTCTGAGGAATTAGACACAGTTTGTGGTGTCAGAACGCTTCAAAGTTGGTACTGAATTTACTTTGGTCTGTGAAATTCTGTCTTAAAAGAAAGCTAGTTAAAAGAATAGATGATAGAGCTTAGAAGTATTAGTAATAATTATGATAGAACTTGTGCAGTGTTCTAAGTTAATGTAGTTATAAATGAGTCAGATCAACTGTTGTGTATGGAAGATATACGTATTTGGGGACTGAACTGAAAAACAACCTTTAAATCTTAACAACTTCAGTAAGGTGTGGGAGGGTATCTTATCTGATGGTTACCCTACATAAAGACAGCTCACATAATTTTTTTGTGGAAATCACCAGATGGTTTTTTTCATTTGTAATTTTACTAAATATGAAAGCTGTTGATCACAATTGCAAAATTGTTACTCATTGTAGTGACAGCATCTTGTCTTAAATGGAACAAACAAGGATTCTGGTATTTATATAACATATTTCAGCAACTGACTGACATGAAAAAGAAGATACATTTTACATATCAGTAAGGCAGGTAACATTTGAAGTCCTACTTGAAGGAAAAGGGGACAGCAAAATGGCATTCAGGTTCAATGTTCAGGTAGGCATAACAGAGCTCATGAAGATATGACAAAATGCACAAGACTTAAATCTTACAGAAGTTTGCCTAGTCATTTTACAAATTGGTGGATTTTTCTTTTTTTTAATAAGAAACACCTCCTCCAGGATATATCAGTGAAGATGGAGAAACAAGTGACCAGCAGCTGAACCAAAGCATGGATACAGGTAACATTTATTTTTCATCACTTTCAAGGCTTTGTATTACTAGCTGTAATCCCTGTGCATAGGAGCATGAATTCAGCCTGAAAGATGGTGGTAATTTTTCCTCTGTAAAACCTAGTGTTTTATGCCTAAAATACCACTTTCAGTCTTTATTGAACAAAACAAATTTTTTTGCCAGGGAAATGCTTTTAAAACAGTCTGTGACATATTAAGTATATTATGTTTGTTCCGTAACAGAAGTATACAAGTCTAATTAAGGCTTCACCAGAAACCCTTAAAATAGATTTTAATAGCTAATTGGTTTCAACCATTCCCCGGCAAACAGGTTCATTGAAGCACAATGTCTGTTGACCTAAACAGGTTACAGACAATCTGTGTTCTGAGAACCTGTCTGTAACTGACAAACTTACCACTTCTGGCATGTTTCAAGTTAATTCTTGTCTGGAAGGTTCTGTGGCAAAAGTAACAGCATTTGTGCCTTTGTATGTAAGGGGTTTCTAGATAATGTGGTTGACCTTAGACTTGGACAAAGCACAGTTAATGTGCTGGGTAAGAACCTCCTGCTGTGTGTTGGCAGACTTGAGTGTGCTTCGTTAGCTAATGTTAGCAACCATTTTCAGTAAGTTGGAATCAGCTGCACCAGTTTCTGTAAGAACTGCAATATTTCCCACTATGTGACAATAAGTACCTTAATTAAAACATCCTGACATCAGCAGTCACTGTAGGAATGTTTCTGTGAAAGCCTTTCTGTGTTTTGCCACCTTGGGTGCAAATTGTGTTGGAGAGTTCATGTTTCTCTGAGTGTTTAAATTCCTCCTTCTGGGAAAGAATTATTTCCTCAGATGAGGAAATCTAGCTTGCTCTTTTCTGGCGATCATAGAATCATAAATTATAGAATGGTTTGGGATAAAAGGGACCTTAGAGACCGTCTCTTTCCACCAGGGACACCTTCCACTACCCCATGTTGCTCCCAGCCCTGTCCAGCCTGGCCTTGGACACTTCCAGGTATGGGGCAGCCACAGCTTCTCTGGGAAACCTGTGCCAGGGCCTCACCATCCTCAGCATAAAGATTTTTTTCCCAATATCTAATCTAAATTTCTCCTCTTTCAGTTTGAAGCCTTTCCTTCTTGTCCTGTCACTACCTGCTCTTGTAAACAGTCCCTTTCCAACTTTCTTGAAGGCTCCCTTCAGATACTGGAAGGTTTTTTCCAAGAGAAACCTTTTCCTTTGAGAACACAGAGGCAATGTCTTGCTTGTCTCATCCACTCTTTCTTACCTGCTTTTTTTACTGAATTTGGGAAGTCACTACCTTCTCACTGGAGTAGAGTGCATAAATAATATTGAGAGTGTGCACAAAGTGGCAGAGTTCTGCCCAATACAATGCTAAGTTAATTGAGCCTTTACAAGGAGGGGTGGGTATCCAGAAGTCTGGAAAATTAAATGAAATCCTGATTAAGAGTAAGTGTGTGATATTCCAGAAAACTGAGGTTTCTTACTCTGAAAAACTTCAGTGTAAACCTGATTTAGATAATGGTTATGCCTAGTGATCTGAAATAACAAAAACCATTTGCTCTGAAACCTGTCTGTCTTGCTTCAACAGGATCTCCAGCAGAGCTGTCTCCTAGTACTCTCTCTCCAGTTAATCATAGCCTGGGTAAGCTGAAAATACTTACAATTATTTCTCCATGTGTAGTGACTCTTCATTATATATGTAATTACTTTAAAAGTGAAAATGTGCTGTGAGAAATTAAAGGCTATATTAAGAGGTCACTGTTGTGTTGGCTTCCTGATGTTAAACATAATGGGGCTGGGTTAATCACTTGTTAACAATTACTCTATTTCTGTACCTGTTGAGCTCGTAGCAAAGAGTGATATCTTTGTGTGTGCAGGAATAGCATTTATAAAATGAATAGTTTAAAAGGATGTTTGCCTCTCTGTAATGCTGCCCTGATTTGCTGTCTCCCTTGTGTGTGTGTTCTGCTGCTCTTCTCATGTACTGTTTCACCTGTAACCACAGCACAGTTGCTGCTCCCACATTAGTAGCCCACCTGCTTTGATCCAGTGCTATTGCTGTGTGTCTGTGTAAATGCCTCAGGAAGATCAGATTGCCATGGGTTTGTTTAAGGAATGGTGACAGGATGTGACAGGAAAATGCAGAACACTGAGTAAGTAATTAGGGTAGGTAAAAAGGGGAAGCAGTGAAGAAAAAACCTGAAGATACACAGGGAAGATTCTCTAGTAGGGGACAATAAAGTAGCTTAGAACTACCTTTATCTAAAGAGACAGTGTAATACAAAAGAACATGATTTTCATATTACTTTTTTTCCTTTTTGTTGTTCAGTGTTTGATAGTTTAATCTTTTCTTTAATGCTGCCAAAATGTTTGCAAGCTGCAGAAAAGGCAACAGGAATGTCTCAACGTCTGGCGCTCAGAGCACCATTAGCTTAATCATTTTGCCGAGCAAAATGCAAGTACTGAACTAAATGAGCTGTGGTCAGATTAGATCATCCCTTCTTCCCCTCCTCCTTCCCTTGTGTGGAAGATTGAATTCCATTCTATTTACTGAAGTAGGTAAAAAGGACAGCAAGCAAAATATAGTTTGAATAGTTTGAGGAGACTACTGCTGTCATTTCTGGGAGAGACAAATAGCAGGGTAGATCGATCTACTTTCAGCCTCAAAATCTGTGTTAAGCTTGGTTTTTAAAATTTTTTTTTAGACTTGCAACCGGTTACTTACTCGGAGCCTGCGTTTTGGTGTTCAATAGCATATTATGAATTGAATCAAAGAGTGGGAGAAACCTTCCATGCGTCTCAGCCTTCCCTGACTGTAGATGGCTTTACAGATCCATCAAATTCAGAGCGATTTTGTCTAGGTCTGCTTTCCAATGTAAACAGAAATGCTACAGTGGAAATGACAAGGCGACATATAGGTAAAGATCTCTGATCTTTTAACTATTTAATTTCATTTTGTCGGTTAAATTATCTGGAATGACCCAGGTAGGATGTGTGTTTGGTTCTTTCACCCTTGTGCAGCCAGCCATCAGCCGTATCTCTCAGGGCTTGTCAAGGACAGTTTGGTCTCCCTGGCTGAGAACAGAAGTGGAAAGACACAGAGTCACTGCTTCTGAAATTAGGGAGAAACGTAGCAGCTTCTGCTGCTTAAGCCAGTTTGAATTGGGATGAGACGTAGTGATGGCTGGAGCTGCAAGGAGCTGCCTTTTCTCACTCAGTAGCCCCATAGCTGGTGGCAGCTGCAGTCACACAGCTGTCACACTCAGGGCAGCACAGGAGGAAGCCACTCTACTGTGTGGCACTCCTGTAGCTCATGTTGCTGTTCTTGCCTTCTGGAAAATGATGGCACACCAGAGCATCCCAGGGAGCAGATTTGTGGCTCCCAGCATCCTCAATGGGCCACTCTGCCCTGGGCAGCATTTATATTCAGAATTGCTTGTAATTGAAATTTAAGCTTTAATTACAAAATATTCCCATGTTGCTTAGTTTATTGTAGTTTATAAAATGCAGAATGGACACTGATAGGATGAAATTCTGAATTCTTCTCTGAAATGGAAAAAGCTGCTATTGAGAACCTGTTGTTTTGACATGTTTTCTTTCAAAGGTTTTCTTTGTAATGGTTAGTCAAGAATGTTGTTTTCCACAATGCAGTGTCTTGACTTCAGGTTCTTCAGTAAACTACCTTCATTCTTTTTTTTTTTTTTCTGGATACTTTCATTAGCAGCATTTATGAGATTTTTTTGGTTGCTGTTTTTGTTTTTACTTTTAATTGCAGTAAAATTTCAAGCCCTTCTGCAGAACCGACTCCTTTTATGCCAAGTCCAAATGCCAAGTCCAAATGCTTGTCTAATAAAATTTTAGATGTGCAAAAACCCAGGCTGTGCCTGTGCTGACTGATCAAAATGATCAAAGATGAGGAAAAGCAAAAATCTCATGAGCCTTTACTCTTTAATAGAGGGAGTTTACATTTTGTTTGAAAATTTGTTTTAACGAAAAAGGCGAATGGAAACTATGGCCTCTAAAGTGTCTGTTAATTATAAATAGTTCTCTCTGGGAGATCAATTGCACATTATTTACTTTCTGCTAGAAATAAACCATGCAGATTTGTTTTCCACTCAGAGAGACAGAACAAAGTAACAATTTAAAGGTGGAAAATTGAGATTTTTTTTTCACAGTTTGGGTTTGTTTTTTTTTTTTTTTTTTTTTTTTTTTTTTTTTTTTTTTGGTTTTTTTTTTTTTTGTTATTTTGTTTTTTGGTTGTTGTTTTTTTGGTTGTTTTTTTTTTTAATAGGACTAAATGAAGTCACACTGTTTTTGTTAAAGCAGTATAGGGGTATGCAGTGGGTTGTGAAATTGTGTGGGTGCATGTAAGCAGAGAGTGTTGCAGTGGTGATCTTATATTTTCTCTTTTGACCATAGTAGCCTGTGCTGCTTCACATACAATGCTTTAATATTAGCACAATTTTTAATTCTGTTTTTATGAACACTGCTTCTGAGCTTCAATTTGGTTACAAGCCATTATATGGCTGGAAAAGGCTCTTTCACTTTTGACCAAAAATTATTCTGCTTTTCCTTCATATATTGTGCATTCGTGGGAGAAAAATGCACTTTAATTGTGTTCTGCTCCTGCTACAGCTGTCAGCACATCAGTGAGGTCGTGTAGATAATTGATTTCTGTTTCTGTTGTAAAGAAAAATCTTGGCCTTCTCTGAAAAGTAAACTCCCTTGTTCCCTAATCTGCTTGTGTCATACCATAACTAGAGCTCCTTTGGGTTTTACTGCAGGCAGGGGAGTGCGTCTGTATTACATTGGCGGAGAAGTTTTTGCCGAGTGCCTGAGTGATAGCGCGATCTTCGTTCAGAGCCCCAACTGTAATCAAAGATACGGCTGGCATCCTGCAACTGTGTGCAAAATTCCTCCAGGTTAGTAGCCTGCCAGAGGTCTCCTGAAAATACCCAGTGGAGGTGTTCACTGAATGACACTTGCTTTCCTTTTTTTTTTGTAATTTCTTCATAGATTCAGGCTTCTGTGTAGCAAATGCAAGTGTATTCACTGACTGTACCTTTTTGACTCTTTATAGGATGCAATCTAAAAATCTTTAATAACCAAGAATTTGCTGCTCTTCTGGCTCAATCTGTGAATCAGGGCTTTGAAGCAGTTTATCAGCTTACTAGAATGTGTACCATAAGAATGAGCTTTGTGAAAGGATGGGGGGCTGAATACAGGTAAGAAAAAAACCCCTTCGTTCTTAAACTTAGAGTTAATAGTTTTTGTTATTTTCACTGGTATACCATTTCTGTCTGGCTTGAAAGCCACACAACTTCTTGCTGCTATTGTGGATATGATGTCTGCAAATTGAACCCATATTCTCCTTTTTTCCCCCCCTCAGCTATGGAACTGCTAAGTTACAAAGTCCATAAACTGGTTTTACTGTTGCATTGAAGCCAACTGTTGAGCAAGGAATGTCCTCAAAGTTGCGTTCCCCTGCTCAGTCCTGCTGGCTTGCATGTTGTGGTGAAATCTGTGCCATCATCTTGAAGTTCCACAGTTTGTGCTGTGAGATTATTTGCTGTTTGTTAGACTTGCAGTCATTCTGGTCTCTGTCCTGTTCTGCATGTAGCATGAGTTCCTTAGGCTGTGGTGCAGGATGGGGTTGGTGGTACCCAATGGAGTGACTTGCAGTGCATCTTGCAGAATGAAATAGCTGGAGAGCATGCATCTAAGGGATGGCAAGTATTTTGGAACTTGCAGTGGAAAAAGCTTTGCAGGAGTAAGATGACTGTGTTTATGTAGTAAAACTTCTAAAAACAGTTCTTTGAGTGGAAAAAAATAGCATTCTGTCTGCTTTTGAATAGATTCCAATTGTGTTCTCTATTAGCACTAATGAAGAGTGGTAGTTGAGGACAGTGCCTGCTTTTAATGCAGTATGGAAATTCAAGAAGAAAAGGAATTGACTTCTAACTGAGCAGTTCTAAAGATTTCATTATTTTGGAGAGCTAGACCTGTGGTTTTAAACAAATCTCTTAAACCTCTCTAGAAATTGTCCACTGAAAGAATGAAGTCTGACATGTCAATACCCTAATTCAATACATAATGATTTTTTTTTTTAAGCCATATCATTTCTGAAGTTGAATAATGGTGTATAGGCTCCACTTGGGTTGATTCCTTTATCTGCTCTTGAAATACATACATGTAAATAGCAGTGTCAGTATGTGGGGGAAGTTTCTTAGCTAAGTGAAGCCAATTTTGTAGTAGTCTAATGAGATGAAATAAGAAATTTGAGTAATGGAATAAATTGGTACCTCTTTGTTAGGAAGAGGTACACAAGAAAAAATCTGGCTCAGGTTTAAAGAGCTATTGGATTTGGCTCTGAAGGAGTATGTATACACTTCAACATAATTAAATACAACATTCAAATCTGAGCAGAAGAAAGGCTTAATCAGTCAGATTATATAGAGGCATCTTGAAGTGAACAGAGTTTAAGTGCTGGTTTAAAACTGCGGGGAGGCTTTTGTTAAAATTACTTCTGAGTGGGGAGAGTGTTGGTGGTGGGTCTGTAAACTGTTTGAAGACCATAGAATTGAAAAAGCTGCAGTGGTAGCACTGCCAAAACAGCACAAAAACTGGTTACTGACTCATGCAGAACTCACTTCTTTGCACCTGTCTTTAAGATGATGCTAATAAATTACTGATACACAAAGCTTGTAAATATGCTGCAGTTGGGATTAGAGCAAGAAGAGATGGCTCCAGCAACACAACCTTGAATTTAAATTAATGCAGCCTGACTTGTCAAAATGGATCAGGAAACACTGTAAACCCCATCACTCTTGTTAAAACATCTGTGCTTCATTATTATGTGAAAAAAATATTTCCTATAGAACAGGCTTAGGCAAAGGCAAAGCATTACTTGCATTTTAAGCATATGTGCATAAATGTGCAGGTACAGCAAGGTGATGTTTTATAGGCTTGGTAGACACAATACCTAACAAAGCTTTTTGCTTTGTTACATGTTGGCCCAGATTGGGATGGTAGAAGTTCAGATCACCAGTCAAATGTTCAAATTAGCACAGGAATTATCCAGGTCCAGGATCATCTTCTAAAGAAAGTTCAGCAGAGGTAATTAGTGACCTCTGAACTGGAAATCTGTGGGTTGAAGAAGCTGAGTTTTTAGCTTTAAGATGGTTGCTCAGGGACTGTCACTATTTTACCAATTTTTACCAGCGTGGCGCAAAGCAAGGATTGTTGAACAGAACCAGTTGTAAAATTTTGAGGAATGGTTTTGTGAAACACATTGTAGAGGAGTTGACTGTGGTGGAATAATGAACTTCCTTCTTTGGGAGAGAATTCAAGAGTAAATGGAACTATATTTCCTGTGGTTTAGAATTGTTTTTCTGTTGTATCACTTTGTTTTGGCATAGGCATTCGGGGCTAAGATAACTGTTTTGTAGAGTGCTGAAAGAGCACAGACCCCAGCTGCTGTCTTCTCCTAGAAAATATGAAACTTTTGTAATCAATCTTCACAGTCTTAATCTTTCTGCCTTTTCAGTTCCTCTGTTTGTATAAAGAGATTTCCTTAAAGCAAAGGGCTGCAGTGCTGACAGTAAAAATGAAGGAGCTTGGTTTGTGTCTGACTAATCTTCTGCCTTTGAATCTTGGGATAGCTGGAATTACTATGAAAAACTGGCTTAGCAACCATAGTCTTGCCAATCTGGTTAGGGAAAACTCCCATGCCTGGAGTGGGTACAGTGAAATAGGATTTCTCAGGCAGAGTTTGTTTTGTCCAGTACTGATTTCTTTACTTTGGAGATGAGAAGGACGGTGTTTGAATAACAGATCTCTGAAACAAAGGTATATGGGAGAGAGAATGAAGCTTTTATGGTTGTCAGTCCTTCAGCTTTACTAAATTTACTATATGGTGTTTAAATAAAGGCTTCTAGTGTGGAAAATTATAGGCAAGTTAGAAGACAAGGGAAACACAATTTATACTTCAGTTGTTTGTGTGAGGATATTATAGTACAAAACAAATGTAGAAGTGTAAGATTACAGGAAATCAGAGATAAAGTTTGGTGCTCCTTTGAGATACCATCAGCACACTATAACCACACACCGTGTTTTGAGTGTTTCTGACATCTACCAATTTACTTGTACATTTATCATGTAGTTTACTCCAAAAAGCCAGAGCTTATAATCACCATAGCATTGTGCTGTATGCCAGTGCAGAGCCAAGGGTTTCTATTCCATATTTCTCAGTAGTTGTCTACAAAATTCAAATCCAGTTATGCATGCAGACTCTTGAAAGGTTGAGATACAGCTGCGTACAGTTGTTTGTGGTGTGAACACTGCATCAGCTGGACAACTTTCTCTTCTGAATTTGTTTTTAGAAATAAGGCTTTTGGTGTGGCACTTGAAGGAAATACTTGTGTTATTATTCTCCAGGGTGAAATATTCTTGATGTATTATGGACAAGCATGTAATTACTGATTTGTCTTACATATGTGAAGTACTTTGGAGTTCTGGGACTTTTTTTTCGCTGGAAGAAGTTTAGTAACAGTTATGGTAGTGTTTACAAGTTTTTATATCTCTGTGTACTAGATATGGATGGAAACGTATTTAATCATATGATGCAGAATTTTATCAGCTGAACCTGCTTTCTGGCTGTAGCAGGTTGACCTTGGCTGGATTCCAGGCAGCCACCAAAGTAGCTCTCTTATTCCTGTCCACAGCTGGACAAGGGAGAGAAAATAGAGCAAAAGGCTCATGAGATAAGGACCAGGAGAGACACTCCCCAAATACCATTTGGAAAAAACTAGCTTGAATCAGAGTTATTAAATGAATTTATTGCTAACACAACCAGAGCAAGATAATGAGAAGTAAAATAAGACCTAAAACACCTTGACCCCTTGCCAGCTTTACCTTCTCCCCTAGCTGCAAAGGGAGATAGGAGTGTGTGTCATTATCTGTTCTTCACATGTTGTTCCTGCCACTGCTCAGGAAGGAGAGTTGGAATCCTTCCCCTGCTCCAGTGTAGGGTCCCTCCCACAGGAGACAGTTTTACATTAACTTCTCCAGTGTGAGTCCATCCCATGGGCAACAATTCTCCAGGAACTGCTGCCATGTGGATCACACTTCCATGGGGTGCAGTCCTTCAGGGACTGGCTGCTCCAGCATGGGCTCCCCTCTCCACAGGCTTCCCATAGGCTGACAGCCTCTCTCGGGCATCCCCCTGCTCTGGCATGGGCTCCTCCAGGGGCTGCAGGTGCATCTCTGCATCCCTGGTGCCCTCCATGGGCTGCAGGGCAGAGCTGCCTCTCCATAGGCTGCACCAGCAGCTGCAGGGAATCTCAGCTCTGGCACCTGGAGCAGCTCCTGCCCCTCCTTCTCCACTGCCCTTTGTGTCTGCAGAGTTGTTCCTCTTACTTGTTCTCACCCTGCTCTTCTGTGCCCACAATTACAGCTGGGCAACAATCTCATTTTTTTCTTAAATCTCTTATCCCAGAGACATCACCGTTCCTAACTGGCCCAGCCTTGACCAGCAGCATGTCCATCTTTGGAGCTGCCAAGGGATATCTCTGCCAGACATGAAGAAAGCTTGTGGCAGCTTCTGGCAGAAGCCTCCCCTCCTACCAAAACCTGGTGACACCAACCCAATGGAGTGACTTTTCCCTATTCTTTGTTTTCTAGGCGGCAGACGGTAACAAGCACTCCTTGCTGGATTGAGCTTCACCTGAACGGGCCTCTACAGTGGCTGGACAAAGTATTGACTCAGATGGGCTCCCCTTCAGTTCGCTGCTCCAGCATGTCCTAAAACTCTCCTCTGTCACCAGTGGGCTAAAAATTGAGTCCAGTCAACAGACTTAATATAACAGCTCGTCTGTCGTAGTATTTGTGTGTGGTCCCCATGAACTGTTTACTATCTAAAAAGGTTTTTTTAAAAAAAAAAAAAAAAAAAAAAAAAAAGAAAAAAAAAAAAAAAACAGCACTTGAGGTCTCATCAGTTAAAGCANAGTTAAAGCACCTTGTGGATTCTGTTTCCTATACTCTGATACTAGATGAAAATTTAGTGTATAGAAAAGCCTTCTTCAGAAAGAAGGGACAGTTCTAAAGACTCTTAAATGGTGTTTTTTATTGGGTATATAATTGAGTGTCCTAATGGTTATCAATAACATGAATAGCTAAGTATATATACAGATAATGTATCATGATCTCAAATATCACGGTATTGTGCTGTTCTACATTTTAGTTCCCATAAATAGTAATTTTGGTTTTTTGATTGGGGCAAGCATCTCATAAAATTCCAAGACTTTGCTCCCTTATTCTTTTATATTTTTTTAATATAAGCAGGTTTTCAAGTTGTCCTAAACATAAAAAGACTTTCCTCATAGAAAAGCTGAATTTTTTGCTGCGTTCTTAAAGAGAAAGTCCCTCCATTGGAAGGGAAAGAAATGTCTTGAGATTCATCTGTAAAGTCTTAAGACACTTTATATACTTAATAGGGCCTAAAATGAATTCATATTATAAATTCTGAGTGTCCATCACACTAGTCGTCTACTTTTTGATACCCGTTTGGGTTGATGCATCTTTGCCAGCAGTATTGCTGGCAGTGGTGTAATTCGGGACATTTTTGTACCTTGGATCATTGAAATGAGTGATTTTTTTCTCATGAGCTGAGAATTTACCATGGCTTTGGATATTGGATTAAATGCACAACGTTATTGGCTTACCCCTTACATCTGTATTTTTTTCATTGAATAAGTTTTACCCCTTATCATCTATATTTTTTTGTTTTTTCATTTGTCACTAAAAATAATGGGGTTTAGTTTTTGGAGCCATATACTTTGAAAAATTACTTCCCGGGGTAAGCTAGACTCTTTTTGGTTAGGTTTTAAATAGATGCAGCTTCTTAACATATTTCAGTAACATAATTTAAATTTCTTATCTGAGTTGCTTTTATAGTTTACTTACACACCAGATCATACGCATTCATTATGTCATAATGGGCCTTGTTATTAAAAGTAGTTGCTTCTGCAAAACCTCTAGAATAGTGGTCGCTGAGGTATGACCAGCGAAGGAGGACTTCCAGGTTCTTCATGACAGTGCATGTTATTGTGAACCCTTGGACACTACAGCTGCACCATAATAAAAATATTCTGAAATATATTCTACAGATAAGTCTGGGTTGGGGCTGGGTTGGGAAACTGTATAGAAGGGTTATTCTGACTTGAAAAATACACATCTTACTAACAATCTTGTGATCTAGCTGTCTGTCATTCTTTTGTTATTGTGGCAGTAGCAGGATTGCCTTTGTCTGTTTTTTTTCCATTGTTTCATCAATTACACTAGTTCTGTACTTTGTAAGTACAGCTAGTGATAACTTAGCTTTGAGAACAAAAATGTGGCCAGTGTTACAGCTTTTAATCACTTGACTGAATTGATGATAGTGATGGATATTTTTATGCCATAATGACTAGGGCATAGAAGCAATACCAAAAATCAAGCCTTGAGAAAATGGGCCAGACACCTTTCAAAAATTGGCAAAGCAGTTACCAGTTTGTGCTAGTTTTACCAGTAGACTAATGTATTGGTAGAACTTGTGGACCTAAGAAATAAGCTTCATGCGTGTTGCATTTGCCTAATATGTGAATACACTAATAAAAGTTTTAATTCTCAAAATGGCTGCTTGTTGTTTTTTAACTAATTGCTGTCTATAGTTTTTCACTGAAGGTTAGTAGTTACCCTAATCCAGCCAGTTAAATGGTACAAGTGTCCTGCACGTGGTGGACGGAAAGGTAGAGTTTAGATCCTAATACCACTTTCCATGCAGCTGTTGTGGAGGTTCTGGATGTGTGTGTGTTTGGTGGTACAGACTCCTACTCCTGATGGAGTTTATTAAAGCAGTTGTTTTTCCCTGCCACAGTCAAATTGCATCCTGCTATCTCAGGTGTTTACTTTCACCTGTAAGACAGATAAGAGCAACTTGTCTGGGTCAGACTCACATTTCTGAGCAGGTTGCAGCTTGAATCAGTTGGGTGGCCTAATTCTGTGGTCTCTTTGCTGTGAATTTCAGAATGTGCCTTTCACTTGTGGCAGTGTTGGTTGCTTTGCCTTCAACGCTGTAGTAACCTTGACTCTGCCTCTTCTCAGCGTGGGCACTTCCAAGGAGAATGCCAGCACCCTGCAGATGCTGCTTGGGTGCAGGACCATTCTGGCCCTGTTGAAGTCACTGTTTTTGACTTCTGCTAGTACCACTGAAATGTTCTCCTGCCATTGCTGTTCCAGCCACAGCTTAGAGGCACAAGGGAGCTTATTTGTGTTTGTAATGTTCACTTGTCTGTGTTTCATTTCAGTGCCTTTGGCAGTTCTTGACTAACTTTAACCTACCCCTCTTTCTCAGTCCAGTGCCTTTCTGACTTATCCCACTGCTCTTCTTCAAAATCATGCAGATGACCCCAGCATCTTAATGCAGAATGCCTGTGGTACATAAAGAATGTGACTTCCTCCCTCTCCTGCTAGTCAAAAGTACTGATGTCCAAAATACAAAGTGATTTTTTTTTTCAGTGAGGCTATTTTGTAAAATAAAACACCTAGCAAGCAGGGAGTACTCAAGTGGAGATGCTTTCAGTAAAGTATGGGGAACCGGCTGCTTACCTGTATCACAGAGCTGCAAAAACTCTGTACAAACTTTGTGTAGTATTGACTTTATTCCATGAGCTGGGGTTCTGACCTCTCTTGTTCCTAGCCCTGCCTGAGCTTCATTTTCATCGTATGTCAAAGCCAAGTAATCAAACACTGGGTGGTTGACGTAAACATCCAAACCTAAAAATTATTTTTGAGTTGTCTTCCGGCAGCTTGGAGGCACAGAGATGACTTTTCAGAACCCTTCCTCCAAGAAAAACCTGATTTCATTTAAAAGTTGTCTCAGGGCTGAGGCTTTGAGAGCCATGTCAAATGCCTGGACTTTGCAGCTTTAAACTGTGAGAATTGATATAGAGTGTCATCATCTCTACATGTCTCCCCCTTCTTTTTGCACATGGCTCCTTTCTAGGTGGCAAGATCCCTACAATAGGCATTCTCTACTCATAATTCAGCATTTTGTGTGGAGTCCTTTGATTTCAGGTGGTGTTATACAAATATGGAACACCATGAGAGCTGTGGTGTTCTCTTGTTTTTATTCAAGACATTGTTTTTAACCAGATCTTAACCTCCTTGTTTCAGACCAATTGCAGGCAAGGAGAGTAAATGTTTTTATTCAGGACATTGTGTTTAACCAGATCTTAATCTCCTTCTTTGAGACCAATTGCAGGCAAGGAGAGTAAATAATTTAATTTCAGACTCCATATAAAATTGACAAGGAGAAGTAAAATCTGAATTTGGCTGTCTGGTAGCATAGGCTGTTGGCTGAGGAACCTGTTTTAAGTGCATGAAGTAAATATAAATATCTGCCTTAAGAGGTTCACCAGTGCTATCAAAGTAGTTGGCTAAGATGTTTAAGAATAAAAGGTTTAAAGTAAATAACACACAGCTAGAAATCACAACTACTATATTTCATCAAGCTCTTTGTTTTCATGTGTCCAACATTTTTCATGTTGAAGTGGGAGGGTGTGAAATTTGGGGGTTTGATAATCATCTGCAGCTCTGAATAGCTGGCACAATGAACTGTGTTTTGTTTTAGCCTTGAAACTTGTCACACTTCATTGTGGTTACAGTTTTGGTGGTTTTTTTAGCATTGCAAGCTGAAATTTTACTGCAGCTGGGTTTTGAGTTAAAATATTGTGAAATACAGGATTCACTACACTCTGCCCACACAGTGTTTTACTTGAGTATGAAGCACTGTTCTTTTTACCAAAACAAGTTTGGCTAACCTAATTTTGGGGATGCATAAGCTTCAGTGCTAGCTCTGAAGCATCAGTGAGGTACTGTCTTTGTTAAAAAAATTATAAAAGTAGCAAATAACATGCCGGCTGCATTAGCAATCCCTTCTGGAAGGAAAAGAGGAAGTTCCACCAAAGTCAAATCCTGTGATTCCCCTGTCACGCCAGCAATAGAAACAGATTCTGCCCCTACATGTCTCAATGGGATTGATGTGCACTGTGCACCAGTGTCAACCAATGCCTCATATTTTTGGGTTCTGGTGTGCCAGGCCAACAAAACCACACAGTCCAAAAATATGTTTTTCCCTGGCCTTTACCTGTCTAGAGGCAGGGCCTCTCTAAGCCTGGCTATCCTTCTTTCCTTGGACATATGTCTTGGAGGTCCCTTCAAGGGGATCGGACATGTCATCATCATCATCATCATCATCATCATCATCATACCTGGCAGTTCGGCTACGGGCAACTGGAGCTGCTTTCCTTTTGGTGGAACTTCCTCTTTGAGCCTTGCCCTCCTTCAATTCACGCACCCGTTGTGCCAGAGCAGCAGTAGATTTCCCATCCCATCTCCTCATGTTTTCTCCGCAATCACGCAGGAAGAACCACAGCTCAGTTCATGGGGTGTGCCTTCTCTCCATCTGGGGAATGTCTGCATTGGGTACCAGAACCTCTGATCTGTAC
Source organism: Peucedramus taeniatus (assembly GCA_013400575.1). NCBI lineage: Eukaryota > Metazoa > Chordata > Aves > Passeriformes > Fringillidae > Peucedramus > Peucedramus taeniatus. The sequence continues at coordinate 37,141 of WBNO01017199.1, forward strand.
TGCCGAGATTTGGAGAAGGTCTTCTTTAATCTCCTCCCTGAGTTTGTTGTGATTCTTTTCCATCTTATCCTCTAGTTTCTGCAGACGTGTTT
>WBNO01017200.1:3914-96880 GCA_013400575.1 Peucedramus taeniatus
CCCGCTGCTGCAAGTAATCCTGTCATATAGTCCCCTACATAAATTTATCGAGCGCAGCTTTAAAAAGTGTTAGATTTTTCACTCATGCAAGACAGCTGTCCTAGAATTTCTCTTTGGTTAAAAGTCTTCTAGTTTTCAATATTAAATGTGTCAGTGCCTTTCAGTGCAAACAACTCCTTGTAGTTAAACTGATGCAAACCTTAATGCAGGCAAAATATTCTCCCTAGAAGAAGCTCCATCCACTTTCAATATTTTTAAAGTAGGCAAGTGCTAAAATAGTATCTGCTAATATGACCTGCTTAATTTTTTTTTTTTTTTTTTTTGTCTTTCTGTAGTGACGCTTATTTTAAATCAGATCCTCTATGTAATGTTAATGATGCTTTCCAGGCATAATGCATAGCACTGGATCCCCAACAGGATATGAACCTGTTTAATTATCCCATGTGAAAAGTAGGTTGAGAAATGTATTTGTAGTTCTTTGTAGTCTTCGATTTTCTTTGCCCTGATTGTTTTTCCTCAAAAATGAGCGTATCCCAAATAAAGAAGTTGTGGCTTCCAGTGAAGCACAAGCAGGGCTTGATCAGTCTGTAATCAAAAGTGACCTTGAGATTTTTTTTTTCTTTTTTTTTTAAATCTGCTGGAGATGCTCTGGTTGAAGTTGTTGTTCCTTGTCTTTGTTTTTCAATATTTGAGATTTGGACTTTCTGTTCACTGACATCTACTCAAATACATGCCTTCTGAAAATATATTGAGTGGTTTTGATTTATTAAAGTTACTATGTGACACTGAGGTACCACTGCTGAAAAATTGCAACTCCCAAAACATTTGGTTCAGAAAGTACCTTGAGCTTGACTTACTGCAAAACAATCCCAAAGCTTAGAGCCTTCAATGTTCTTTCACTAAAAACTGAAATAAACAGAAAACGATTCAGTATACATTTGCTGATTTCATGTTACCTCTAAATAAGTAAGAGCAAGATCCAGCTTAGTGGACTCCTTTTTGGAAAAACCGCTATTGCTAATCTCCCCTTGAAAACAGAGAGATTAATGAGATTCTGGAATATGTAGTGTATGAAAAGTGGTCTCTAAGGCATGAAAATTTCAGCCCATTTAGAAGTCAAAGCATCTTTTAAGTTTAAGCTAGAAAGTTACTGGCAACTTTAAACAGACCAGAAGGGAACAGCAATTTTAAATAGATTTGCAGTACTCTACTTAAGTTTGTTGGTTTGTTTTTAAATTTATTATGATTTCTATATAGTGCACACTATACAATCTCCATTCTGGGATTTTTAAAAATTTGTTGTTCTTATGATTATTTTTCCTCTTCTTTTGCATTATGGTGACAGACAAAGTGGCTGCGTATAATAAGAGACTGCTCCACTCCTCCCAGTTTTCCTTTGAGAAAGGCAGTCGCTGTTTGCTGTGGTTGTTGATTTAGTGCCTGGGAAGAATGAGGTTTTTTTGGACCCCTTCCTCATCTCTTGCTCAGGGAGCCTGCGTCATTGAGAAATGTTTAACCTTCTGGCCCTGAAGCAGGACTGGAAACTTTGCTGCAAAATCTAGAAACTAAAAGTGGATCTTGCAAATGTTATTTATGTGAGCTACTCTTTCCTTTGATTTAATTGGGACAGGAGATTGGAGAGCTTGATTTAGAATTTTGAGTAGCAACTAATTTGGAGAGTTAGCAGGGGGGAAAATAATTTCTTTAGTGAAAAATGGTGAGTAACTGATTTGGGGGAAGAGGAGAGAAGAACTGGGAGCAGAAAACGGAAAAGTGTGGGAGGACTTAGTGGAGAAAAATGTCCTAAGATCATAATTCTGGCATTGTCAAGTACTTCTTTCTAACTTGTATCGGGAATGGTTTTGCATAGTTTTATTCCTATAACAGAAGTTGGTTATGGAGAGCCAGGGGCCTAAATTGTGGTGGGAACCTGACTTCCAGGGGTTTGATTTAATAGCAGATACTGCTTCTCGTATATGTCTTACTTTCCCAGACTGCCCACTTTTTTCCTTCTGCCTCCTCCCCCATCCTGGACCATGAGGGCTCTTCTAACGCTTCTGCAGAATTTCCAGATGTCTTGCTGCCCTGCTGCAACTACGCTCCATTAACCGAGAGGGGAGAAGACATTCAGAAATCCCAAACAGTTCTGCAGCATAATCATAATAAATCTGACATATCATGAAACTGTTGTGCTTGTGCTAATTAAGTATCTAGTGTGCTTGTAGTACAAAGAGTAATCCTGATGTGCCCACAGTGTTGATTTTATTTCACGTGCTCTGGCTATCTATACACAGCACATGCCTGTATGTTTACCTTCAAGATATTCCAAACAGAAATGTGGCAGCTCTGTCTCTTGGGACCCAATATCTTTATGGTAAACTAAAATAAAGAAACTAAATTGAAACTAAAATGAAGAAGCTTGCCTCAAGGGTGAAATAACACAAAACAGTTTAAATTATTTGTCCCAATGATTTGTTGTGACCTGTGGAAGGGAGGGGAAGGGGTTGTACTTCCTTCACTCCTGTTTTGCAGCAGTAGCAGCTCAGTGCAGCTTGCCTGCTGCTTAGCCCCAGCTAGCTTGGACAATTGGACTTTCTTGTGAGGAGTCTAATTCACTTTTGAAAACAAATCCATTAAAACCCCCTCTCTTTTCTGATGGATGTGACCCTAATTAACTCACTAAACATGAGAGCATAATGCTAGATTATTTCATCTGGCTTGGGTAATACCACTTAAGCTCTGTACTGAACAGTGAAGCTGAGCAGATAAACAGTTTCAACACTGAAATTGTAAGTAGGGTGAGAAAACTACTAAACTCTAGGTCATGGAGCCTGTGGCAGTGGCTGGGTAGTAAGTCCAAGAGACAGAAAAGATTGGCCAGCAAAGAATAATATACAGTGCATGATAGACTGAAAATATTAACAATTAGATTAGAAGTGAGTGATTCTTAGGAGAATATTAAAAATATAAGCATTTCTCCAGTATGATGTTTGTCATTTAGAATTTGCTTTGATTTTACTCTGAGGTTGCTACATATCTATGAACAGGCAAATAAGTCCCTGGAAGGTTGGTTACACATCTTTCACAGAATGGCTGAAGTTGGAATGTCATCTTCCCCAAGCCCCCTGCTCAAGCAAGTTCCCCTAGAGCCAGTTGCCTAGGACTGTGTTCAGATGGCTTTTGAATATCTCCATAGATGAAGACTTCACAACCTTTCTGGGCAACCTGTGCCAGTGCTCAGTTGCACTCATAATAAAAAATTCTTTCCTGATGTTTATTGGGAACCTCCTGTGTTCCAGTTTGTGCCCATTGACTCTGATTCTGTCACTGGGCAACATTTGAGAGGAGTCTGGCTCTGTGTTCTTTGTACCATTCCTTCAGGTTTTTAGATGGATAAGCTCTGTAGTGTGGCCGTGGCTCTCCTGTACTGGGGACCTCAGAGCTTGAGCCAGCACTCCAGGTGTGGCCTCATCAGGGCTGAGCAGAATAGGATCACCTCCCTTGATCTGCTGGGAACATTCCTCCTCGTGCAGCCAAGGATGCCTTCCTTGGCCTTCTTTGTCCAAGGGCACATCACTGTCTCCTGTTCAACTTGGTGTCCAGTGGGATCCCCAGGCCCTTTTCTGCCAAACTGTTTTGCAGCCACTTAGCCCTCAGTGTGTGTTGCCACACCCTCCTGGCTCAGCCAGTCAGTTTTCAGTCCATTCACAGTCTCCTCATCTGGCCCAGACTTCATCAGCTTCTCTGGGAAGGTCTTGCAGGGGGCAGTGTCAGAGCCTCACTGAGTCAGGGTAGAGAGTATCCACTGCTCTCCTCTCTTACACCACGTCTGTCTCTCCACACTGTAGCTGAAACATAAAGACAGATTTGCTGTCGTGCCCAGGGAAAAATATTTTCTGATAGGAGAGAATTGTGAGTTCATAGTCAGTTCTGGCCTTACTATAGCATAGTTGCTAAAAGTAAGCATATGGCAATGTCTGTTCTGGTAAAATTGGCTTTGTTCTAGAGAGTTTGTTCGTAAGTGACTTCTGTTCAGCCGGCTGTTAGATGAACTGGCAGTGAGTAGCTAAGTTCTGCCAGATCATAGCAACTGGCAGCCATATAAAAATCATATCTTTTTCCTTTGCATGTTTGTCTATTCAATTAGATCCTTCACCTGTTTGCTTTTATGCAGTCCCACCTTAATGGTCCCTTTCTTGTGTCTGGATTCATAAAATAGATTTGGTAGCCAAGGAAGGGAGGATACACAGATTTCTAATTCCAATTCTGACACACAGACTCTGTGTTAGATGTAAATTTCTCAACTTGTTTTAACCTAGTTTATCCAACAAAAATGTTTTTTAAATAGATTTGAATTAATTAGAATCCATAAATGTGAGGTTCTGACTGATAAGTTCTGGTAACTTATACCAAAGCAAGAAAGGAAGATCTTAAAAGGGTGTGAGGAAGCTAATGGAAAATTGTGACTGAAGAGACTTCTCTGCATATTATTTCAGGTGAACTTAGAGATTTAGGAGGAGGCAAGCAGAACAGAAAGCTGATGTCTGAATCAGAACATTATGTTCCAAGCACACTTTTCTTTACAGTTATAAGCACTTAGGCTATGTGCCTTCCAATGTTTTTAGGCCAATTGGTGATTTAAACTCCTAAGATTTGGCAGGTTTTGCTGGGGAGAGGATACACCCTCACAGCTACTTTCCTTTTTTCTTTGCTTTCATGGCTGACATTACCAGAAATCTTGAACATGAGATAAAATTTGTGTTAAAAGTAATCATGCTCCTTGCAAAGGAGGCCTGTATCTTTGTCCCCCCTCCCTTTAGGTAAAGGAAAGTAAACCTGTGGTTTAGTTGATGCAGAATAGGATTTGCTTAAAAATGTAGTCTATGGAGAAGTAATGGTAGTACTGTCAAAACTGCATCTTCCTGAAGTGATGGGCAAGTGAGTCCCATGAAGGCATTAAAGGACTTCTTCCACCATAGCATGACAAGAATATTTTCCCTGCTAATCAAAAGCTGAGTAATTTAGCAGCATCCAGGTAGAAACTATCCCAAATGTAGTCTAAAATTCTCCCCTTTTTGAGATTTGTGCTTTTTGTTTCACTTAAGGTCGGAAAGGTCTGCATGTGTGGAGGGGGAATAAATCTATACAAAACCCTGGAAGTTCTTTCCAGGATCAGTGTGTCCATATCATGAGTTTAACCATATCGTGGTTGTGTGCCTTGACATTGTTTCAGGTTTATTTTATGTTGTAGCTATAGATTAAAATTCAAACACACTATATATATATATTTATATTGGAAACAAATTCAGTTGTTGAAGCCACCATGAGAGCTTGAGATTGACTTTGATATATCCAGGGAATAGCTGAATTTCAGCATTAAGGAGGAGTTTGAGCATTTGATGTTGGAGGTGATTTATAGATTTTTGGCAATGCAAGAACTATACGTTATACATTATACTATACATTTTATAGAGAAATTTATTTCCTATCTCAAATAATCCTGGCAATTGCAATTTTCTACTGTGAGGTGAGATGAGCATCCATGACGAGGGAAAAAGAGGCCACTGCTTTTACTAGCAGCTGACCACTGAATTGGTTTAGAGGTATCATGAAACTTGGTCTCCTACTTAACCAAGCTTCTACTACTACCTGATTGTGACAAAGGACTTGAACCACTTTGAGAGAAAAAGTTAAGAGTTGAAAAAACCCCACATCTAAAATGATTAGGGTTGGCTACTAACTTGTGAAATGAATGGGATGGTTTATGGTCTTTTTAGAATTATATCTCCATTAGTCCAGTTTTTTCAAGTTGTGAAGAAATCCTCTGCAACCATAAGGGGAAGAGAACTTTTAATAACAATCTAGATTCTGAGATTGCAATTTTGTATCAAATTAACCAAGCATAGTGGTCACATTAAGCCTCAACAGTGTTGTTAGTGCCCATGTAATCAATGTGTTTGGAGAAGGAAGTAGTTTTTTGGGCAAAAGTCAGTCCTGTAATGAAGGTTTACCTAGTAGCAATTCTGCTAGTATAAGCTGAGAAGTAAATGAAGGTCTTGCTGATCCTTCCCCAAACAGTGTGTGAACATAGAGTACAGCCTGGCTGTTTCCTCTCTTGTTTAGGTACTTTAAAAATAGACTGCATTTTCCAAGTGTTTGCAGGTAACCCTCTTGTGCAGTAAGTAGGAGGATTTCATGGAGAAGAAATCTTTTATTGCCAGACATTTAAAGGATGTGGGAGAGAAAAGTGCAGGACAGCTTTTGCTCAACAACCATGGGAATTCGTGACATAACTTCTCAAACTCTTAGACATGCCTTAACATGTTAAGGGAAGGGTATCTTCTTCCTGTCCTTTCCCAGTTACCCCCTCCTAAAACCAATTTGCTGTTTTAAGACAAATTCAAATTGCTTATTTTTCCACTCTATCCTGCTCACTAACCCCTTTGGTCTGGCAGCCAGAACTTCCTCTGTTTTTCTGCTCTTGAGAGCAAAACCAAATGTTTTGGACTTTGCTGTTTTCATTTGTTCATAGTGGTTTAAATTAAAGTCTGGAATATCTGTAAGAGGAAATGTTTTGAAATGTTTTGAAAAGTCTTGTGCTCAGTGTTCTTCACTGGTCACAGTGTATACTCACATGTCAGTGCTGTTCACTTAGGAGTTGGACTCAATGCTCGTTGTGGGTCCCTTCCAACTCAGTATTCTCTGTGATTCTGTGTGTGATTTCTGCAACCTCTGAGTATTCCTGCTTGTGGGCAGTGGGGGGGAGGGGGGGGGGGGNCCTCTGTAAGCACATCTGCCTACCCCATGAGAAGTTAAAGTTATTTGGGGAGCATGTGGGTGAATTAGCAGATTAACTGTAGGCAAGAAGGCTGATAAGAACAATTTTAACTTGAACCTTGAGTGACTGTCTCTGGCTTGAAACCTCTGACTCTTATAACAAGGAAACTATTGCTCTTAGGTAAGAGCAAGGAACTGTTACTTCCTTTGGTCTGAGTAATTATTTTAGAGCAAGATGGGTAATAGGTGAACTAAAGGAATATATGGAATTCTGTTGTGATTCCAGCTGGAGCAGCTCTCAGTTAAGGCCCTGCACTGGAGATACTCACCCCAATTTGAGATGCAGTTCTTGATGTGTGAGCTCTCACTGTGAAGCTTGTTTTCTTAGCCAAGGTAATTTGAGCTAATCTTTCTAACTTTGCACTGGAACAGAGTGAGAGCATTCATACAGCTAGTTCTGGGGGCTCACAACAGGGTGGTAACTTGAAGAAGGGCTAGTAACTTTGAACTATAAAGGGGTATGCAACAGTGTTTGCATCTAACCAGAAGTTATCAACCAAATTGGTAAAAATGATAAATAAGTTGTGCTTGTTTTTGTTGGGCTTATATGCACAGTGGGCTGTAGTTGTTTGGGAACTGGTTATAAAACTTTTTACTCTTAATCCCTCTGCTTCTGTTCTACCCTCTACTGTGAAAATTTCTGTCATGGACAGAGTCCTCCACTTCTGGCCAGAGAAATCCACCCTTTCTTCTCTGGGCTCAAAATCTCTCCTTGGGTAACACCTTTTTGTAGTCAAGGAGTGTATATGCAGCTTTTTGGAGCACAGAATTGACAGAACTGCTGTCAGTGGTTTTCTGAAGAAAATCCAACTAAATTAACCAACTTGTCTTTAAAAGTTGCACTATTTTCTTTGGCTGCATAGATGATGCCTTCTGAGCAGATGTTACCCTCACATGTGGTAGTATCAGAAGCCTATGCTGCATAATGCTTTTGTTAGCACATGATCTAGAGTATTGCAGACCTCTGGACCTTTTCCTTCTCTTTATCACACCCAGCTTGCTCAGTGCAGTGGGTCCTGGAGGGAGGAAGGAGGAGAGGCATGGTCCATAAGTGAACCAACATCTTTGCTTCCCTTCCTCTCTCCTCTCTTTTCAGCCCTTGTAGCAATATTTCTGGAGTCTCTTCGCAGTACTGACATCTGAGCTCCTGATCTAGGGAGGGGAGAGGTGGGAAAATCAAAAGTTTTGGCTTTGTTGTGGCGCACTTTGCTCCTCAGGTCTGCAGAGCCTGGGAGAGAGGCAGGGCTGAGTTACTCATTGTTAGCACAGGGGGATGGGATTGCTGCTGCTGCCTTTCCACACCTCAGTTACCATGTTGACTTGCCTTGCTGGTTGGAAACTGCTTATCTATGGAGTTAATCAAATGCAGATCAGAGTTGCATTCCTTGGGCTCAACTGATTCTTCCTGGTCCAGTGTTTTGCAGATAGGGATCGAGGATTTCATGTGCTTCGTGTTTTCAGGGAAAGGCAAACTGACATCTTGGCTGAATCCCAAGGAATGGAGTGGGTGGCAGAGTTTATATATGGGATGGGGGTTGATTTGGCTCTAGCTGCTGTGTAAAGTTCACTTTGACAGCTGAAAGATGCAGAGAGAAGCACTTTCAGAATTAGAGACAGTGAGGTAATGAGAAAGTGACATAGGAAAGGAAGTGGAGGGGGGGAGGTGGGGGGAAGGGAGGGCTCAAAACTCGCCTTGACATCATCTGATAGGTTTTCCACCATGTGCAGCAGCTATTTTTATGCTTTCAACTCACAGTAATTACAGCTCAATGACAGCCAACTTGCCAAAAGCAGGGGTGGTGGTATATCCCAGAGTGGGTTGGAGGACTGAAGAGCTGCTCAAAGGCTACAACAAAAGAGCAGGTTCCCAGGCATGATTCCTGCTACTGTGACCTATTTTTACATCTGCATGGTGGCTTAGCTTTGGCTACCTGTCATGTCTAGGAGTTTTCTGAATGCTGAATGGCAGCACTAGCTGTCACCAGCTGGTTGAAGATATAAGAGTAGGTAAATTTCAGGCTCTTCCTGAGAACTGGAGAAGCAAAAATGTAAGGTGCTCCCAGCCTCACTTTTCTTCCTCTTCCTAAAGGTCATTGTTGGTGGGAGGCATTGTTGGTGGATCCTGGGAATATCCACAGTGAGCTCACAGTACATAGATGTGATCCCCAGCTGAGAAGTCAGCAACACTAGTGTCAGTGTGCAGTCTGTATTTATTTTGAAGTATAAAATGAATTGAGTTGTAAGACATCAAAGGTTCACAGTGATGTAGTGCAGCATTCTGTTATTTTCCCAGCTTTTTCCTGCTTGCTAGAAATTTCAGACAGATCTTCAAATGTAGCGGGCTCATACTTCCTTCTTAGGATTCATCTGGCTTAGACCTTGGCTGAGATCTGTCTCATGTTGCCTGAGTGAGCATATTTTGCAGCTGTTTGCAAGTTTTTAGCAGTACATTGTTTATATTTCATCACTAAATTACGTGCATGCAGATCATTGCAGGCGTTGTGCCCTGTGAGAACATTATTACTGGGGGAAAGAGGAGAACCTTCATTGAGCTGCAGAGAGGACTGGAGGTGAAAGGAGAAGAAAAATGCACATTTGAAGGTGGTGGTGGAGATAATGAACGCATTTTCTATCTGCTTAATAATTTGAATTTAACAATGCAGCATTTTTGAGGAAAAGGAAATTAATGATGCAGTTTTGTGTTACAGCTGAGCTTATCCAAGGTGTACCCTATGTCAAGATTGGTGTGGCCCCTCTCTCCCTTCCCCTGGCTTTTGAAGATAGAAAGATACAAGAAATAAAGTCATTAAAATTTGTGTGTATTTGAGGTACCACTACCTACTCACTACTTTGAGTGGTACCTCAAATGCAAGTGTGGCATTCCATGCCCTCCAGGCCTCAGAAGGAGCAGCAGTATCTGTGCAAGCCATGTGTGCACCCGATGCAGCATCTTGAGGAATAAGACATCCCCACATTCTGCATCTCATTTCACACTTGAAAGTCAAAGGATGTACAGCTCAATTGATGTCTCATGGATAGATTATGAAAACTGGGCCTGATGTTTTTCAGATGAAAAATCTGTTGCAAATACTTAGGTGCCCTTGGTAAAGGTGATTGTTTTGCCAACAGACTTCTGCCAATTCCAGGGTAAAAGTTGTGCAAGACACTGTATGTTGGTTGGGTGTGCATTAATGGGGTTGATCCTACTTTTCTGGAGTGGTTAAGCAACTGAAACGGTTGTTGGAATCCTACCTCTGCTGTGAAATGGGTTTTCCAATCTACCCTGCTGATTTCCAGAGTAACTGTCAAAGTTACGTGTTCTTACAGTGCATTGATATTTCTGTCCATGTGATTGCTGATCAGATTTTCAGATCTCTTACCAGTACATCAGGATCCAGTAAAACAAATTAAACTTCTAAAAACTTTTTTTATGTTTATAAACAAGTGAAAATGGTATCAGTGTTTTGTACGAGACAGGTTGCTCTTGGCCTTTATTTATCTCTTAGATTCCATGTTTTGCAAGGGGAAAACCCACACGTGCTTGCTTGTGTGTTGAAGGTATCTTCCCATCTAGGCCCTTTGGAGTTTATCTTCTTACATCGTGGGGGACATCATCCATGTCTTCTTTGGAGTGCTGTGGCCCAGATAATTTGGATAATTACTCCTTTTAGAACACTAAATGCTGTGGGAAAAATTTGATACTGTAAGACAAAATTTTAGAATATCTTCCTCAACAAATAAATGATTTACCTAACTACCATTGAGCCAGTCAAGTGTTTTTCTCTCCAAGCTGTTTTCTGCATAGGAAAAAATAAAGGTGTGTCTGTGTACATATCTGCAGCTCTGCAGTGTTACATTGAAAGGATCAGATCTTCATCAGTTCTTAAGGTTTTCTTCATCAGAACTTGGACAATGTCTTAGGGCTGTTTTGGCAATACCTAGATATTGGCAGGTTTGCTGGATGAGCAGCCAGTTTGTGTTTCTCAGGTTTTTTATCTGAAGTGACCTGCTAACTCAGAGGCCCTGCTTGGCACAATAATAGTAGGTTCTGACCTCTGTAGCTGAATCTTGTCATTTTTACATCCAGATGGTATACTGCTTGCCAGGAAAAGTAGAACTGGGTCTGGCACTGGATAATTGTTCTTTAGTTATTACAGTTATGGAAACCTCCCTGCTCTAAGTATGAGGCCTGGCTCAATGTGCAGTTTTGTGTTGCTGCTGAAAGGGGAGATCTGGACAATATGTTTCTTTATCTTCTCCTTCATCCTGTCTTTAGAACTCTTGTGGTGTCCTGAGTTTCTTTTCCAAGGCAGCTCTCCACAGTACAGCAGTAGTGACTGCTAATGCTCATTCAAAAACAGGCTCTTCTATTTATGCAGTAATTTGACCTTACTGGCTAAAGTTCACTGTGAGACTGAACCTTCACCTGACTTTTACAAATCCTAAAATTAAGAGGAAAATTGCTGTTGAGTATATGGTGGTAATTCAGGAGTAGTGCAATTACAGAGCTTTATATTATCACCAAAGGTATTTTTTTTACTCACAGGAAGATTGGAGTTTAGATTCTTTCCTGGGTGAAGGTTGAACATTTCAAAGTAAGAAAAGTACTGTTGAAAGGACTCAGAAATGTCATGATGCCATCAAGCATTTGGTTGAACACTACTTTTCTTAGATATTAGTTTCATTATTAGAGACATTTTTCCCTGATTGTAATTTCAGCCTTGCTTTATAAAATGGCTTGAATGCCTCTCAAACAGTTTGGAAATGAGAAAATTTTGTCTTGATTGGGATGGGAACGGAATATGAATTGGAAACTGTTCCTGTAGTGTTTAGAGTATTAATATTTTATTTTTGTAATGTCCATGTGGTTATCTTTGTTTCAGGTGTGTAGGATGACAGTGATTACTATTTTTTTTTTTGAAAGACAACAAGAATACTTTTTTTAGGTATGTGTAATCATTGGACATCTCTTTTTTTTTTTTTTTTTTTTTTTTCCCACCCCAGACTTCATTGCACTTCTTATGATTCATTCTTAGCAAAATTAAAAACCAACAAAGCTACCAGCTGTACTGGTGAGAGTACCTCCTGGTTGTTGCTCAGATGGAATGTGTCTTTCCCTGGCCACTTCGAATTCCAGTACCATGCTGTATAACCAAAATTTGTCAGCCATGTGGCATCTGTTCATGATACACGTGAAATAAGCTCAAGATGAGGTGGCTGCTCCCATACAAGCACAGATTCTGAAATTCTAGTGCTTGCAGTAGAGGGTTATTGATTTGGAGCTGCATATTATCTTCAGGTAGGTGTTTCTACTAGGTTGGGAGAACAGATTTAAGGGAAGAATGGTGAGAATATGCTTGCACAGAAGTAGCCTGCTGTTACCTGTGTGTGGTCTCAGGGCAAATGCATATGAAGACTCTGTTTCTCAGATTATCAGTTTAGCTTTCTCCACAGCTAGTACTCTTGTTTCTAAGGGTTTAAGCAAGAAGGGAGAAAAAGCATGTGGCCTCTGCACTCAGAGCAGGGGTATTATCCTAGCTGTGTGCACAGCGTGCTTACAGTCGGGAGATGCAGGAGGAGAGAGGGTTCTGCTCAATCACATGATATTGCCTGTCTGGCAGGTGTCTGCAGTGTGAGTAGAGAAACCAACTGTTCACTATTTTGGGTGAATGAGGTTGGCTGTTACTGCAAGTGGCCCCACAAAGAAGTCCACACATCTGTTGATAAGCAGAGCTCTTCATACTGGGTGCCCGGATGCTTATAGCTGCTTGCTGAAACAGTGAAGTTTCTGTTGGAGCTTTGAGATCGTAGGAAGAAAAATTTTGCCAAGAGCCTTGCTGGTTTTAATCTTTAGATGTTGGCTGTCAGGGTTTGTCCGTGCCTACAGAAACTCTCTGTTCTGATGCAAGCACAGCCTTGGAATCTAGCAGTAAACTGATTTTTTTTCTGCTCTACCGCTTGGTGCAGTGACCGAAACCTGGTAGAGAGGGATTGCAATTGGGTCTCTTGTGAGGATTAAGCACCCCTTCCACTTGCCTGGACACCTCCTGTGGTACAGAATCCGCCTTCAGGTCCAGGGATCTCCTCTAATATGTTGGATAAAGCCAAGACACTCCAGCCTGCCTATGTCGGGATTGTGCCGCTTGCAGAGACTGTGTCAAAGCAAGGGAAGAGCTGTTCAAGCACATATCAGGATTCATACCACAGCTTACGAGAAGGTTAGCAGGCTCTGCTCTCTTTGTTGTAGGCACTGTATAATTAATTTCTGGGGATTTTATTCTGTTTTTTTTTTTTTTTTTTNTTGGGGGGTGTGTGTGTGTGTGTGTGTTGTGGTTTTTTTTCCCTCTTGCATATTGAATCTGCCTGTTTTTTGCTTTCTGGGCAATAGTCCAGATTTTGGGTTTCCCACTGACTCCTGTGACCTCTTGTCCCTGAGGGCGTTTGAGCATGTCACTCGACAAGCCTGGAGCTCTGTATGTAATGACTTGCAGTGCTGGGATCTTGAGACAATTTCATTTGGAAGTTTTGGTTTGAAACTTAAAATTCTTCTTCTCCCCTATGTCTATAGGCTTTTAGTGAGCAGTGTTTTAAGGCTGTTTCATTAAAGGTGTAGAGGCTTGTTCTGGAGTGGCAGCTCTGCCTTGAAGAAGAAAAGAGTACCATGTTTCAAGTGTCTGTATGTTCTTGTTTTGAGAGTGTGCAAGGAGTGTTGTGTATATATCTAAATGTGATTTTGTTTTAGTTGATGGTATTCTGCAAATATGTGTGATTTTTTAATGAGGGTTTAACAATTCTGAAAGATTATGTAGTCAAATTCTAGGGAGTGATATCTAGAAGGAAAGAAGAGGATCTGGAAGGATTGAAAAAGATTGAGAAGATGAAAACAGGCAGTGATCCATTCATACTGCACAGTATTATAAATATCAACAAACAGGAACTGGGAAAAGATTACAGAGGAGGATGGCAGAACATCACAAAGAGCCAATGGCAAGCAGCAAGATTTATGTTTTATCAGAAATACTGGATCTCTCTAGCTACAAGTGAAATTTTAGCAGGAACTTGCAGAAGGAAACAATGATTTGGAGTACAGTGGCCTCAGAATAAGGTGATGACTGATTTTAAGAGCGATTAATGTCATCTGAAAGGAGGGGAAAATAACTTTCTGACATTTTGGACAGCAAAGCAAGATAAAAGAGGGGTAGGTGTTGAGGACAAGAATCCAGATAGAATAAGGCCATGTTTGTTGCATAAAGATGGCCAGTTTGTGGAAGAGAATTTTAGCAGTTGCATTTAGAGGATTTTTCTCTGGTATGTAGTCTAGGCCTGCTGGAGCTGCCAGACAAAACTGTTAGGTTTCTGCCCCCAATTGTCACTCCCCCTACCAAGCCTTTTTAACATCTATCAAGAGCTAGCTTGTTAATTTTAAAAAATATTACTGTTTTTGTTGCATGTTTTCATTGGAATATTCTTTGTTGAAAAAATATGGAGAAGGAAAAGAAAACTGAAGTCCCAGTCCTCAAATTCAAGTTCAGGAGTTATAAATCCATTAGTATAGGCAGTGTTCCCAGATTCCTTTATCTGCTTTGGAGACATAGAGCAGCAGCACATCAATCTTCAGAGGAAAAAAACAACCCAAAATTTAAAAAAGCCAGAACTTGCATCTGTCCTGTATTTGCAAGCATTGTTTTTCGCAGAAGGTGAGCACTTTGCGTTTAGATGTACCAGGATACATCTTTCATCCAATCACTAAATATCATAAGCTGTAGAGTGGGATAATATGTTCAAGGAAAAAACAATTCTAATCAATATAAAGAAGTTTGTTGCTGTCTCAAGTTGAAGTAAATTAAGACCATTGAAATCTTGTATAATTCTGGTAATTGGAAAAGCTGTGTTGACTCTGCAAAGTCCAGCAATACCATCAGCCTACCCCATGGCTAATTCATGATGCTCTAATGTCACATGTGATAAGGAAAGCTGCTTTCCACCAGCTACCAGATGAAGGTTAGGAAAGAAGAATAGATGCTGCCAGCTTCTTGCCTGTCAGATGAAGAAAATAATGACCCTTTAGCTTTGCTGCTGCTCCATTCAAGTCTCCTGCAGTCTCAGGATGTCTGTTGTATTTATTCTGTAACATGCACTGTGTTTTGCAGAGCCAGTTCTTATGGGCAGCAGAGGAACAGATGCATCCACGTGTAAACCCTTATGGAAGTCCAGAATTGGCATTGAGCTGAGACTGATGAATGTTGTGCCTTAGTTTTTGGTCCCCCTAAAAATGGGACAGCTTAGTTTTGTTGTCACTAAGACAGAAAAATGATACATTTCTCTTCTTCACTCTTAATAAAACTGGACAAATAAGGGCTGTCTATACTAATGCTGACAATGCTCATCTGTTCTCTTAATGATTCTCATGAGAAGCAGCTATCTGGAATAGACTACATCTTACTTCCCGATTTCTGGAAAACAGATGTCTCCTAAATCTGATTTATTTCTTTTTTTTAAATTAGGATTTGCCATTGACGTTTGGGAACTGGTGATCCTTTCTACACAGAAATGGATTTGACATGCAGAAGTCAAAGAACTTAAACTTGTATTTTTCAAAGTATGTGTTAGGGCAGTTATTTGCAAAATTCCTAGAATTCAGGAATCCATAAACATGTTTTCTATTCAAGAATGCCTTGGAATTATTTAGTCTTCAAATACTAGAGCCCAGTTTGCAGTTCCTAGATCAGTTAACATCACAGTATGGTAGCCCCTCATGAGAGATATGAAGGGGGAATTGCAGAAAGCTACTCAAAACCCAGTTAGCATTCACATGAGTTTAGCTTAGAATTAAGTACTTCCAAAACCAAATTCCAAATTTTCCACTTCTGTACTACATCTCTGTACATCTGTGCTACATGCTCTTAAACTTAACACTTTTTTTTTTGGGAAGTCCTTTCAAAAACATTCAATGTGACTCGGGGCCTGACAGTGAAACTCACCTGTCTTTTTCCAAGATTTGTATCTCAGGGCCCAGACACAAGAACAAGTTCCTGCATGCCATCTGATCTGCACGAACTGTGTGCACATTCTTGGTCCACAGCAAATGGGAGGTAATTTGAGTTAGCTTAGCCTTTGATTAAACTATTAATATCTGTTCAGTACTTTGAAGAGATCAGGAGTCGTGCAAGTGCTTGTTAGCATTTAACTTTCTTCAGGAGTAATCTAGACCTTATTGTTATTACACCTGCAGCACCTGAAGGTCCAGCTGGCCCTGGCCTCACCTCATCCAGGAGGGGTCAGGAAACTGGCATGAGTAGACTTGGAAGCTCTCAGTCCCAAGGAGATCCCCAGCAAGAGGGACGCCCCTGCGCCCAAGGCATCTCACAGGAATTCAGGGTGACATTTTTCTGTGAAGGGTGATCAGTGTCTTCCTGCTTCACAGTGGACCTGGAGTTGCTGTGGGGAGATGTGTGAGCGATGCAAATTAATGGATAAGCAGTGTCAGAAACCAGTCACAAAGCACACAGATGCCTTTCTGAATTATGGCCTAATGCATCCCACTGTTTGGAATTATTTATGCAAATAGTGCTCTGGCACATTAAAACACAGAAAATGTGTTGAACGTACAGGGAGCTGATCTGCTCTGGCATTTCTTATGGCAGATCTGGAGGCACACTCCCTGTATCCTCTTAGTACAATTACTACACACTCTTATGTAACCTCATAGTCACAGCCTGTGACTATGCTTTAAAGTAAGAGGTGCAGTGAAGGTAAGATAATGATATATTTATGTGAAGTGGCTTGAAGTTGACTGTTTAAATTTATTTTTGCTAATAGCCAGTGTGGCTCATTTGACTGCGAGGACTAGAGGTGTTTCAGGGTATTTGTTAACTCTGTGACATGAGTGGGAAGCTTGGGGAAAGGGTTAACACTGAATGACCAGGGTTTTTGTAAGTCAGTTGTTATCAGTGGAAGAAGAGTCATAGCATTATCCCTGGAGCTGAATTCACATATTTTTTCAGTCCTGATGCTCTAATGTGTTTTTGATTTTTTTGGATATGACATGTTTTCTCCCCTCTTGCAGTTTACTAAACTATTCCTGTCAGTGTAATGATCCCCAGCTGTTGCTTTAGCCCTAGCTATTTTCATGCTGGGAATGGGAAGAGGAGGAGGAGAGGAACAGAGGCTAACTTGTTTACCACACTGTGATCTACTTAATTAGGCAGAAATGGCTATTACAGTGCTTTCTGTAGTGCAAAGTAATACTGAAAGGAAAGAGTTGCAGACTTGGACCTGCAGGAGTAAGGAGATGGAAGGACTCAACACATGCAGAAAACAAAAAAGAGTAGAAACTGGGTGTGGTGTGATGAGTACAGCTGTCAGCAGCATTTATGCAGACAATGCTTTGAACTGGTAAGGATACCAAGTAAAATTTCCAGTAAGTACTTTCCTGCCCTGTCAACTGAATTTTCTTCACAGTGGAACTGAGCTTCATATTCAGTGGCAGTGGTGCTGAGGTACTGATAATCCCAGCAACTGGGACACATATTAATAAAGCTTGAAAACACTTGTGTGGCTTTCAGATTATCGATTTTTTCATAATTATCTGTTGTTTCTTTTTTCAAGAAAACATCTCTATTTATACTTTTAAACAGCAAATGACTGATGCTTAGACTTCCCAGGAGCTGTTGAAAAGCAGCTGCTTTTTTTGAAAATGGAACTATGATATTGAAACTCAAACCGCTTTCTTTGCATCCAGAAAAAAGGTTTGGAGTCCTTGTCCAAAGATGAGGGTCAGTGACAGGAATGGGTTTTCCTTCTGCTTTTGGATCCATCTCAGGCTGCCTGTGTAAATCTTATCTCTGTAGTTTGATCATCCACAAGACCTGTCAGTAGTCACCTCTGATTTTTCATCATGCAGTCACACCTGCAAGTCATTGATCAACAACTTAGTGAATATCTATACCAAAAATAAGTGCCTGCTTAGATCTTTCATTTCGTGCCCCAACTCCCATATCTCCAGTCTTTTCTGAGCATTGAATTACTGATTTTGTCACCTGCTTCATCAATAAATTTCAATCTAAAATGTAGAAGCAGCACTTTTTTGGCAAGAACCTCTGCAACCTATGGTAGAAATGGGATATGACTCCTGATGTGGCTTAGGTTTATCAAATTTGTGTAGTGTAGCAAATTGTGCTGTTTTTTCTTGCAGGAGTCTCCTCAGGATACATAATTTGCCCAAGGGGCATTAACATGGAGCAGAATTCATAGTTTCTTTCTTTTACTTGGGCTAGTAAAGTATATACAATGTTTTTCCCTGGCACTATGTAATATTTACTAACTGGTATCTCTCCAAACTAAGAGCAGACCTGCAGTAGCTGAAATATGTTGCAATATGGTAGTTGCTAAAAAGAACTACAAAATTTTTTTTGCTCATCAGTGTATTCAAGAGAGATGAGATGGGTAGAAGAACTGCGCAGGTGATCTTCTGTCAGAGTTTATTGTGCAAATAATATAATCAACGTTCTTTCAAGTGAACAAAGGTTTTAACTTTTCAGCCTACAGTTTTGCCATCTAAAGTTACATTGGCCTGATGCAGCTAACGAGAAATGTGAAAGAAATTGGTGATAAGGAAGAGGATATATTGCTTTGGGACATAAATTCTTTTCAAAATTGACTGTGAAAATTGGTGAAATCCAGGCTTTCTTGACAATCTTATTTTAAAACTAGATTTCAGAAATAAACAGCTGTAGAGCAAACCTTTTGTAAAAATACAGCTTTTTGAGAGTTTTCAGTGGGAGTACCTATGACAGACTTTTCTGCATCATAGGGACAGGAATCATCTGTTGCAATCATGCTTTTAAAGACCTTGTTCTGTGGTCTCTGTCCCCAGAGGCAGCTCAAAGGCCTGTCACCATTCTGAGGGTATTTCCCATAACAACTGCTCTACCAGCTGACACATGTAACATCTTTTTGGTAACCTTCCTCACTGAAACACTTGTGAGGCACAAACATTGGCAGAGCTGAGTGATGCTCTCTGGGTGACAGAAGGAAGAGTTCCTGTCGCCCTGATTTTCTCAAGTTTTACTAAGCCTTCTGATGTTTGCATTCTTTGCACAAACTTTCTCACAGCACTTTATGTAAATAACTTATTGTTTTGCATTCCTTTATGGAGGACGAGCAACCTGACAGACAGTTGGGTTGCCCAGTGGCATTGAGGAGGTGGCACTGTAGCCCTCCAATGACACTGGTATTTTAAATATATATATATATATGGAGTCAGATGTTTTAATAAATAATTTTTTTCAGTTTGCTACCACCAGAGCTGCTCCATGTTGTTCTTGTGTCGCCTCCCGGGACGGGGGTGACAAGATCCAGTTTTGACTTTCTCTGTGTGGAGTTTCTGTAGCTTCCCGCTGCTCCATGTTTCTCCAGCAGTAAGTGAATGGAGACTACAGCTGTGTTTTTTGTGGGAATGGAGTGTGGCAGTAGGTATGCTTACTCACCTCTGCAAATCTCACAGCAGTGCTGGAAGCCAGAAGTGCCTGTTGCATAATTTGATCAGTATTGCAAGCAACATGTAACCTGTCCCTGCAAATTGTTGTGTGTTCTCTTTCTTATTTTGGTGGATGTTCTTTTTAGTCACTTTCACTTTCCTAAGCGTTCATGCCTCTTTCTGTGTTACACTTAGGTGTGAAGGCCCTTCTAAGGATGCTTGTAGCCCTTTTTCACACCCTGATGGCAAATTCTCCCTTTTTAGAAGGAGAAGACAACATTTGAGAAGTAGATGCTAAACTAACTGTACCTTTGTGTCTCTCTGAAGACTCTTTTACTGCTGCTAATAATATCTGTCATATTGACTGCAGGCAGTGTAGAGTGAGGGTTGTATCTTCAGGATTGACATGTGACAGTGAATCAGTGAAGCTACAGCTGCATGTGCTGTCCTCCACAGCCACCTCCCTGCCTTCGTGCTGCAGGGAGCCACAGAAGGGAAATGTGGCTGCCCTTCCCTTGCTTTTGTTCAGGATGTGAGTGAAAGTGCACCTCCGTTACCAGTTGGAGAGAATTTTGAAGTGTGTGTAATCTGCTGCTGCTGGCAGTCCCCTCCGTGCCCTTCAGCAGAGGACTGAGCCAGCAGTAACATTTTAAACATCTGCAGAATTTGTCCACCAGTCTGAAGTCAGTGGTCATGCAGGCCATTCTGGACTGCTGGGTATTTTTTTTTGTTTGCTGATTGATCTGTTACACAGAATTATATTATTTAAATATTTATAGCTATGATAGCTCATTAAGCCTCATAGCTCGAATAGTTCAATGCTGTGGATCTTTCCTCATAGCAAAAACCACAATAGTCAGTCCTGGAGATGTGTAGTCCAAAGTTTTTTTTAAAGAAAGTAAATATCCATTGAGAAAGGAGGTAAAAATCTTTAGATTAGATGTATCATCAGTGAAAAGATTCAGAGGACTTTGATGTGCTTTTAATGTGTAATACAAATTCTGGAGATCAGCTTCCACACTGGCTCCTGTGGAAGAACTGATTTCTAATGTAGAATGATATGATGGGCACAGTTGAATCTTGCAGCTTTTTTTACAAGTAGCAACAGAAATCTAATTTGTACTTAAACAATATAGAAGGTGTCAGACTGTTGGAGTACAGAGGCCAGGATCTTTATTTGAACCTCAGATGCCACGACTGTGGCCAGTGTTCTTTGCAGTCTTTCAGAAAACAGCAAAGATGTTTTTAACTCCCATGAGTTAAAGAAATATGGTAATTGCTTGTAGTACCCACCTGAAATTCTTGCTAAGAGAGAGTGCTGGGGCTTGGATAGAAGCTGGTGAAAGGAGTGCTAGCTAGATAGGGAATGCTCTGAGTCTTCATTTTGCATGTAATATGCACCTTGGACAAAACCACTTTTGTTTCATGTCCCATGAAGTAATTGCCAGCACAGTGAACCAGCTGAAGCTGGGAGATGTTCAAGCTAGCTGATCTAAAATCGTAAGGCCCAGCTTTCTGAGTTCCCTGTATAACTAGTTAATTATTACTTTTAAGGAACTGCTGGTTTTGTATTTAAATTTGCAAACTTTTAAGTAATTTTTTCTACTACTTGTGGTAAAACACATTTGCTCTCATTTGCATTTGGTTTCAGTAAACCAAAGATCTTTCGATGGTTAAAAATCTGAAATAGTCTTGGAAATACAGAATTATTCCATGTTTTAGTGGAAAACCCCAAAACACAGCTCATATGTCGAGGTGTCCCAGCTGTTGCCAGAGAAATTCTGTGGTGTCTTGACCATTAGATGATTCCTGTGAAGGGAACTTTTAACCTCTATCTGTAGAGGGTGCCCTGTGGCAGAAGGAAGGCTGAATCACTGGGCCAAACCCAGTCTCTCAGAATTGTTTGAGGAACTTTGTGACCTTGACCTGTGAAGCTGTTTGTACACTGGAGCACTGTGCTGTAGTAGAAATTGAAGTATGGGAGGTGAATTATGAAGGAAAAGTATTTGACCATATCTCTTTTGCTGCAAGGGGATGGAAAGATTTGCTCATCAATTTTAGTGTTATAAACATATCTAATCAATCATGTGTTTTATGGATGTGTCTGGGCACTGCCTCAGTGCTTGATTTTTTTTCTGCTTGTAAGAAACCCACAAAAACACATCCCTTGAACTCAGAGTTTTAAATACAATGAAAAATTGTTCAGATTCTGACATACTCAAATAATTTTTAAAAATTCTGTGTAGTTTTTGGGGGAAAAAGCCTCAACAACTCCTGTGTATCATCTTTATGGAAAACGAAATGGTTGGAGCTCTTTCTTCTTTTACGCATAGATACCCCTATCTTTCCAAGATAAAAAAATTAAAAGGGGTTGGACTTGTGTTTCCCTTGTGTAGCTTGCCTTTTGTACTGTCACCTTAGTAGACAGCTGTAGATCTAATTGTCAGGATATATCTACTCATTCCTTCTTTTTTCTCCATTCGTCCCCATCTGCCATGTCATATTTAATTATCTGGGAGAATTTCTTTCTAGGGTCTTCTGTGCAGGCTGGTTAAGGGCAATGTCAGTTTCTCCTTGTTAATTGTTTCATGGAAAAATACAAATCACTATAGGCTGTGACTCAAGTTTACACAGGGAAGTGGGAAATTCTCTCTGTTTTTCCCTCCTCAAGACTTCTCTTCCAGCTATTAATAGTAACAATAGATATATAGATGGCATCAACAAGTACTGATTACAGTTAATATTTACTGTATTATGATACCAGGGTCAATTTTAGGTAGACCTTTCCACCTAGGTATTTTGTTACAGGTCATCTTGTTGGATCATGCATGGTAGCCAGATTCCATGGATATGGATATGTGCCTAGTTACTCACATGCTTAGTTTTCACCTAGCCAGTACTACTGAGACAAAATGATTTTATAAGAATCAGTACCCTGCACAGAAAGCAAACCGACTTTTCCTGTTGCCAAGGTTATTGTGCATTTTTACATGTTGCATATTCTCCTAAATATACCATGTTACATGTATTTCAGGTGAATTTATTTAAGTTGTATTTTAACAGTTTCAGCAAGTGCTGAGATGGATTATAGGTGTACCAAGATTTTTTGGTTAAGAATGGGCTTCTGTGTGTTCAATAGAAACACTTATGTACTAATAGTAACAAACGTATCTGATTTTAAAATTTTACTATCAGAGAAGACAAAATTGGCATTGCATGAACAAGTAGCAGTGAATAAAATGGCATTATCTCCCCCTAAATCTTAAATGTTAATGGAAGTGGCAGGAGTTAAGTCATGAAGGAAGAAGGTAAAGGTAAATACTGTAAAATGCACAGCAACTGCTTGTCTTAATTTTAAATAAACATGAAAAGAACCCTGCAAAATTCAGCATAACTTTCATGGTAATAATCAAGTTTGCATTTATTTGGAGTCATATACATGAGTAGCTCCTGTGAAATAAGTACATTCAATTGTGTGCAATATTGAGACCAAATCTCAGAAGTAACAAACTTCTAAGGCTATGAACTGGTTCTTCCTCTGGGATCTCCACATTTTACCACCAAAGCCAGTGCTGACTTGAGCCTTGGAGTAACTGTTCTGTCCTGTCTGGATCTTAGATCATATTATGTCTTGGTAGTTAGATGGTTCTACTGATTTTGTTTGTTTTATAGTGCTGTATCCTAACAAAACTAAAATTGCTGTAAATGCTGGTTTTATCTTCTAAATACAGTTTTAAATTAACATTAATGTGATTTATCTATGTGTCTACATTTATCAAATTTGATATTAAGCCTCAAAAATGGTCTGCTGAGGTAGCTTGTTGTTCTGTGCGCTATGTGAGCCAGCTACCTTGTGGTAATATGAGAGTGGAAATAGATCCTTTTACTTTTGACTGTGTGCTTTTATTTCATATTCTTTGGGGACCACTTTCCTCTGTAGGTTGGGATTTTTGATTCTGCAAAATTAGCTGTATCAAAGAATCTGTGTTTGTCTCCACTAAGACAACTACTTAATGTCTCATAGCGTTGACTCATTAAACGATAATACAGTATTCCATCATCCTTTGAAAACGTATTTTAGAATTTTTCCCATTTCATACTTCTCTTCCAGTGACATCCTCCCAACAATAAATAAATATTGCTCTGAACCCGTTTTTTTTTTTTTTTTTTTTTTTTTTTTTTTTTTTTTTTTTTTTTTTTTTTTTTTTTTTTTGTTTTTTTTTTTTTTTTTTTTGTTTGTTTGTTTGTTTGTTTTTTTTTTTTTTTTTTTTTAGCCAAAACCAGTTTTCTGGAATTTGCTCATATAGACAATTAACAAGCATGTATAAGCTGCATGCCATGCCAATGATTTTATATGACTCAAGAATATTTTGAGCTGTAGAAGCTTTGAAGAGTGTGATTTTATCAAGAAACAAGCCCTTCTTGTTCTGAGAGTGACAGTCAGTTCATTTTCTCTTTTCCTTGTCTTTTTGTGTTCTTAATTGACCAGTAATTATTTTTTTTCTGTACTTTTCAGCTGCTTTTTAAACCTGCTGGGCATTTGAGAGCCTGAAGGCTTTTAGAAACGCTTGAAAGTGAAAACCAGTGTGATGTGACCTCCAATGCATCCTTGCATTATTGCTAGCACATCCACTGTGAAATATTTTGGAAGTTGCTGCTTTGGAGGTGAAGAAACTGTTCTGTTTTTTAAGAATCACTTGATAGAGGGTTTAGGTCTTCATCAGGCAGAATCATACTCCTGTTCTCATGTGTACAAATGTTTAATTCTTTCATTAGCTTCCTTCTAAGAGGATAAGAAATAAGAGGTGGTCATGAAAAAAGGTTCAAGTCCTCTATACAAGAACTGCTTGTGATGCAGTGTTCCCCAGACTGGTCCAAGACACCTTTTCATCCCAGCATATTGCAGCAGGATGTGCTGATTTTTGCATTTCTGCGAAAAAATCCACTTTCATCACTCTCAGAACCTGCAGTACGGAACTGCTCTGATCCCAGTTTTGTTTCCTGTTCAGGATCTGCTTCACAGACCTCCTCTTCGGGTGTAGGGAGAGTGGTCCCAGTCCTACTTCTTACAGAGGGAAGACCACAGCATGAATGTAAATAAGTGGCTTTGCCTCTAGTGTGAAAGCTTGTTGTAACAGAAGAGACCAAACCAAATTTTCTTTCTATTCTTTACCCTCCCAGACTCCATTTTCTCCATAGCATGGTTGCTAAGGAAGAGCAGAGGAAGCTGCCTGCATTTTAACAGCAGCCCTTGCTGCTTCAGTAGGGAAAAGATGTAGTGGAATGTGAGATAGTCTCAAACAGTAAAGAAATAAACTTCTGCTTAACTCTCCCTGTGTGCAGTCTTCCTTCAAGCTATTCTTTAAAATGCATTGAGAGGAACAGAACTGTATGGCTGCTGCTCCCAACAACAATGGCTGCTTGCAAATTGTGAGGATCAACAGTGTGTCTGCTGTTTCTCCTTCACCCCACAGAGGGACATGAATTTTTGGCATCCCTTTCCCAGGGTAGCAAACTGTCATATAATCCCTGCAGTTTGGGTGTCATTTACAGTCTGCTTCACTTAAATGCTTCTCTGTTAACTGCACAGTCTGCTTAAATGCAAAGCCAGCATGTATTCCCCATCAGCAGTGGGGAATAAAATGGATTTAGTGGATTAAAATGCTGTTAGGCTCAGAAAATTGCCTTTAAAAAAGGCCCAAAAAGTTTGCATTTCTTTGTTGGTAAACCCCATTCTAGCACATTCTCTGTGGTGTGGGGTATGTTGTCAACAGCACCAGAAAAATGCAGCTCTAAAACAAAAAAAAAAGTAATCCACCTCAGCAATTTAAATTTAAAATTAATTTTGACCATTGCAGTCTCACGCAGTGATCACAAACTTTCACAGTTGTTTTTTTTTCTTACACCTTCTTGTGGACCCTACACGTAATTTGGTACACTAACAGCCCTTGGCTGCTTCTGCACAGAAAGGTGTTGCAACTGGAGTTTTACAGATGCTGCCCTTGCTGGTGTATCTAATCTGGCTTCCTGTTGAAGCATGAAAAATCTAATGCAAGTCAGCATTTGTTTTGTAACCTGGCACAGCTGAAAAATGTTCAGAGACCATTTTTTGGTGTGAGGGAAAGGTTTTCTTACTACTTCTCCAAGGGAATGAATTCAGTAGGATATAGCTTCCACAGAAAACAACAGCTGGTGTGCTGCATATTCCAAAGCTGAATTTGGCATTTGCTTCTGGTCAAATGTGACTATTTAATCAGAAAATAGGAAAAAAAATCTCTTCTTAGTGTAATTAGGAGGGCTGCTGGCTGAGTGGTAAGTGGAAAGGTGGCTTCATTCTTCAAAGCAGTGGTTACATGGCACTGTGATATTTGAGGTAGAGGCCCCAGTTCTGCACAAACAGCTGTGCTGATTTTGTTCAGCAAATACTCTGTGTCATCAGAGTTGTCTTTTATTGTTGCATATTGTAATTTAGTTGCTTGCATATGGTGTTATACAAATTGGACTGAAAAATAGGAAGGTATGTGTGGGCTGCAAATGGTGGCCTAGAGTCACATCTCCTTAGTCCATAGTCTCTGACCCTCACAAAGTCAGACCAGTGCTAGGCCAGTGAAAATTCTTCTGAAATTCCTTTGGCACTAGAGAAAGGTAGAGGTGTTGAACTAACTGGCAAGTTCCTACTGCAGCTCGTGCTGTATTAGTGCTTTCTTGTGAGTTAAGAGGATGCTGTAGCCGCTCAGTGCTTTCAGAATGGGCTTTCCAGAGGTGCTGAACAATGTACAAATAAATGAGCATTAAATTGCTTTTTACTTTCTTTACTTATGCTTGCACTTTCCTTGACTTAGATAATGAAGTTAAGCTAATTTCACTTGTTCTTCAGTAGTTTTGCTTCCTAATCATGTGGTTTATTTATTGGGTTGCAAGGATGAATTCTTCTATCAGGCAGACTACTTTCACTGAATTTACAAAATTGATAAATCACATCTGTGAGCATACAGCCTTTCTTGTTAATACGCAGTTTATGTCTTGCACTCTCCCATTTTGCATGGGTATTCCAGCCTGAATTCCAGGGAGTTCTGCCTCCCTCAGTCCCTCTATAGGGTTTCTTTCTGCTCTGACGGCCTTCCTTCCTTCCGGATCTGCACTGCTGCTCATGCTGTCCCAGTTGTAATCCACCATATGGCTGTGCTTAATCATTACCTTGGTTGGGTGACCTTAAATATCGCTTGGGATTCCTAGCAGGAAAGGTTTTGTAGAAATGTGAGCACAGACTCCCTTTGGTAATAAGTCTGTATTCAATATAATGTGCACAATGTTTCACCATAAGCTGCAGTTCACAGCTGTGTGCTTCTTCTTGCTAGTTTTTAAAAAACAGGAAATGCAGAGTATTTTATTAATTTCTTGTCACAAACCTGTCCTGGTATGTGAGACAGTCTTTGAAAAGAGATTTTAATTTTATTTTTCTCTGTTGAAATGCTGAGATGCAGAATCTGCAGTCTAGTTTCTGCAGTAGTTGTAACTACTAAATGCAGTGTAGCTTAGAAAAAGAAGGGCAGGCATGCTGCTGCAGATTTAGCTAATGAGCTGCAAGAAACAACTTAGCTCATCATAGATATTTGTTCTTGCTTCTGCTTACTACTAATGCACCCCTGAACTACCACCAGAGTTGGAGCTGTCCTGAAAGTGCCCCTATGGGTGCAAGCTCTTTATATTAATTATATACTGCTGAATCTGAGCTGCCACCAGCTGTGAGTAACTGGTCCTGGAATATGCCTGTGGGTTCCTTGTTGAGAAAGTTTTATGCTAAGACGAACACAAAATAATCATGACATGCTGTATTTTGCTAGCAGGGTAACTCTGTTGGTAGTAGCTGTATCACAATATTATTTGTCATTTAATACATCTCCCACCACCCCAGTTCTCCTCTGCCCCTCTTAAACTGCTGGCAGTGGTCCTCTATCCTAGCTCCCAGATTTCTCTGGAATGTTTTACTAATTCTTGGAATGGTCATTAGTGATATGAAAACATTGTTCAAAATTTAATTTGGAACACTTCATGCTTGTGAAATAAATAAGTTATGCCCACCTTTGAGTGGGAAAATCTGACAAGCATACAAATCCCACAAAATATTGCATATAGTAGAAGGGCACCAGTTTGGAACTAACTTTCTAGCCAGCAGTTATATACCACTCTTTATATGACCTGATTTATTCTTAATTTGAGAATTAATTTACAGGTTAAGTACAGGGATAAAGGAAACAGAACATTGTCCATTAGTGACTGAAAAACTTGCACTTCATTCTGTCCTAGAGTAGCTTTGAATTTCCCTGGTCATTCTAGACCTTTGGCTGAGCTCCATGTACAACAGCCTTGGACTGGTGCTTGAGACATCTGTTAATCTATATATAGGATTCCCACACTTGAACATGTAAACAGGTGATCTCCTAAATATATGAAATGGCATTGGGAACTCCAAGTACTTAGTTAAGCCAAAATGTATTTAGGAGTGAACTGAAATAATCCTTTTAGCCCTCCTCCCTGCCACAAAAATAAGCTGTATTGGGGAAAAAAAGTACTTTATGGCTGATTATAACTTGTGCTTAATACGTATGTATATACATTCATAAATCCCAGGAATTACTTAGTGCTTATAAAAAGGGTCCTGAAAATTACTTTTTTCCCCTGTTCTTCAGTTTATTTCTCTTGACAGTTGCTAGTTTCTTGCTGTGAAGGGACATAGGGTTTAAAAATAAAAGGTGCATATAATGGGTAGAGAAAACAGGTAGTAGATGGTAACTAATAAAGAAATAAGATGTCTTTAGAAAATTCATAAGGGAGGCTGCAGTCAGGAGGAGAATTTTAAGTCATTTGATGAAGTCTCTAGCAGTCTGACTGAGAGTCATTTTTAATAAATCTGGGAACAGCAGGGAGACTTCAGAAGAGCAAAAGACCGATAACGTTTTGCATCACTGCTGACAAAGGGTGAGTGGGTAAAGAGTGGCTCATCTGCTGTCAGTTCCAGGAAAAACCTATGGAAAATTTGGTCAAGAATTTAGGTGCTATAAGAATAGAAGTATAATCAGCAGTAAAAGCTGATCAGCTTTTCAGTTTGTGAAAACAGGTCTGCTCAGATGTGATTCTGTCATTTGGATAAGTGAAACTTGGTTGCTAGGGTTTTTGTCTAGGTGCAACAGGCTTTTATAACATCTTTAACTTAGTAGCATGGTTCATTTTGGTTTTAAGAAGTATATTTGAATTTAATGAAGTACTGCTTAATTTGATTAAGAACTGGTTGTAATCATAGAAAGCAGAAAAGTATTTCTGGGTGAGCTCAACCTGGTGCAGTCTGGAAACACATGCAAGAGGCTGTAACAGTGTGGGCAGAACAAATACTAGTGGAAGAATAAATTGTGACATTTAAAAAAATAGTTTAGATCATTTAGGCAAACTGAGACAGTTGAGCAAAATGCACATTAATACAGCTGACAATAAAGGTGTGCACCCAGGAGCAAAAAATGCCAGCCACACCTCTGGCTGTTCAGTTTTTAGCTGAAAATCCATGGCTGGGAGGGGTAAAGGGAAATAGTGGGTATGGTTAGAAATGTGAGGGAAGGTAGGTGGTTGTAGCTAGTAAATGGCAGAAAGAGCTGACATAGGTTACTAGATGTGTAAATAGAAGTCATGAGTAATAATGAGATTATCTGCTGGGGAGATGGACCTGATGCTATAGCTTTGTGCCTTGCCTGTTTACATTTAGTAAGGTGTGCTAATTTAGGGTATGGATATATGGGCTCAGTAGGGGAAGTAATGCCATGCAGTGAGAGATTTAATGGGCTGCTCCTGATGGGGCGGAAGTCACTTAGTGACAATGTGCTGTTGGAAGGGTGAAGTCCAACTCTCACCTTAAGTGCTGGCAAATACCTGGGGTCCTGGTTGTTCCACTACAGCTCCTGGCTATGTGGTCATCCTCTTCAATTCACTAATGCAAAAAACTGGTGCCTGTTTTGACTGGGCTGTGGTCTCTGTCATTGAGTCCCGCCACCAGTCAGGGGGACATGAGAGGTGATGGGGAGAGTGAGAGATTTGACACCGTGTGTCTCAGCAAGGTGTTTAGATCAAGATTTGGTTTTGATAACCTCAAAAGGAATCCAGCAAATGAGAAGCTCTGTGAGCAGGCTGGCTGTGAGCTGTCCTAGCCCTCACACTAGCACAGAAGTCAGAGTGTGATCTCATGCTGGGTAGGAGGAAGAGTCTGGAACTACCACTTCTGTTTGCAGTTTCACAGCCAAATGAAGGGCCTGTTCCTTCCCCTATCTGTTCCCTCCTCCTCCTTCTGGCTCTTGGCTGATCCCACACAGAATTAGCATGGTGCTCTGTACATCCTCCTCCCCTCTCTCACTTCCATGTACTATAAGAAAGTAGTTTCCTGCTCAGGATGCATATATTAAGAAATCATAGTTTGTCTTGAGAAACAGAAGAGAGGTAACTTGTTTGCACACTGTGTGCACAGAGGTATTTCCACTGGTAGGAGGTACTCCTCTCACTGTCATAAACAGTTCCAGAGAAAGGTACATCAAGAGTCAATGGATGTGGAAGCCAGAAAAATCCAAGAAGAAAATTGAATGTGATTTAAGTGAGGGTGATTAGGTGCTATGGAAACAACCATAGAAAGGAAGAGATGGATCTCTTTTTTTATACATATGAAGACCAGAACCCATATTGGAAGATGTATCTTAGTCAAATGCAAACTGCAGATAGGAGGTTGAAAGAAACAGGTAAAATGTGATGAGGTCTGTAAGTAGGCAAAGTGGCATCTTCTTACATTTTTTGATCTCTACTTTAGGGAGTGTACAATACAAATTTGGATATAATGTATGAAATTAATGTACTGGACAAACAAAGTACTTAAGAAACGAGACATAAAGGTTATAATGAAATTGTGTAGTTAGACTGTAGAGCAGTTTTGCTCTATAGTGGTTCCACTGCATTCATGTGGACTTTCATTATGTGGACTATAAAAAAAGCATAAGAGAAATTCAAATTAAAACAGGGGAGATGAGATGCATTGCCATTCATTTTATAATATTTTATGTTGAGCATGCTTAGGACTTTGGGCTTGATTGCAAATGGGATTCAGTGATACTCAGGTTATCCTATTTTGAGATGTGTGTGACTACACATTCATGTGAATTTTTTCTTCAGTTTTGAAAGGTTGTTTTCATATGGAAGGTGTCTTTGACTGTAAGAACAATCTAGAATGTTGCTTTGATTGTATAGTTTAAAGGGAAGCTGCTGTTATAATCTAAATGTTGAAATTATTACTATTCCAGGGTTCTGCACTAAAAAAAAATCCCAGGTAATTGCATTTCACACAGGTCATGAATATGTTCTGTTATGCTAAAATAAATAGGAAAAATTCTAGTGATAAGGAGATTCCTTTTGTAGTGGAAGGACACTTCTGGATGTATCCGTGGTATTTCACTTTCACCAGACATTTCTGAAGGTGAATTTCTGAGCTGAGGAAAGAAATCAGCCTTGTAATTTAGAGTAATGACCAACAATTTTGACATATCATTTAATCTGCACATAGTAATTAGAGTTTTCAGGAGTCATTAGCAGCTGGGGTGTCACTCTGTGTTTATTGGAGGACTGTCAGCTGGTGTTTCTCTTTGTTTGTTTTTTAATATTAATGGTTTGGAAAGCAGTTGGTGCTCTAGAAAGAACTGAGAAACAGGCCTGGCTTTGTGGATTTTTATCACCCTGCCAAGACCCTGCGCAACTTCCTCTCCCCCTGGCTGCAGCAGCCTACGGAAACATGACTGCTGGGGGCCACTTCTGCAATTGCAGCAGGGCAGGGCAGCAGGGTGGGAGGGGGGTCTTTTCCTTCTGCTGCTCACCAGTGCTTTGGCATCCAAAGAAGAAAACAAGATGCATTTGAAAATGTCTCTTAAGTTGTTTCTTGCACTGATGGGTTTCCTTCTCTCCCTTCTCTCTGCTGTCGCGCAGTGCTGCAGTTGAAGCTCCAGCAGCGACGCACGCGGGAGGAGTTGGTGAGCCAAGGGATCATGCCGCGTAAGTACCACTTCAATTCTTTGCCCTGGTGTTTTTATGCATGTTTTTTGGTGGGGAATGGTTTCCCATATGATTTGAAAGGTCAGGTTCTCTGCTTCTGCATGGAAAACATCATGTGTAAGAGCCCCACCCTGTCCCACCCAGCCTGGTCCTTCTGAAGTGTTGGTGCCACCTCTGATACTGAGGAAGAGAGCAATGGCTGCAAGTGTAACTGTACTGCACAGCTAGGCTTGTGTTTCATCTCAATGCAGAGTCTTCTGGAGAACATACTATGTTAGAAGTGCCTTATATAATTGACCCATGCTGGTAATCACTCTTTTAACAGGCTTCCTGTCCCTGCAGTTTCTGTTCTTACAGTGTGTCAACTCCCCAGACCTCTGAGGCACTTGTAACTTTGTGTGTACATACTCTATAAACTGACCAAAACCAGGCATTGTGTACAAAATGTTAACCAACATTTTGTACCCTCTTTTATGTTTGTAGCTAGAAAACAGCTAGAGTGAGCCCTATGGTCATCAGCCATTGCCCTTCTTGCAGGGAAAGGCAAAATCTGTGCATGCAGAGAAAGTGTACTTTTCTGGGTGAACAGAGAGAATCTACCCTAAAGCCAAGCTTTCAGTGGCAGATTAGCGTTGGAGAAGGTATTTTTCTGTTTTGCTCCCCTCCTTCCCCCAAAAATGCAAAAAAGGTGTCTGACAAATAGTTTTGTCATGCTTTGGTACCTCTGAACTAGATGACTTGTAGGTAACAGTTTGAAGCAAGACCACACAGCAAATGTGTTATTTTTGAGGTCCTCTCAGTTTCACACAACAGCTGTAGTAAAATGCAATGTATGTATTTTCTTCTTTCAAAAGCTTTCCTGCTGCCCTGTCTCAGAAGCTTTACTTGAAGATGGTGTACTAATGAGGATTTTCTCATTTCTTCTCTTTCTGGGGTGCACACTGTAATATGACACAGTGCTGTGACTTAGACTTGCTGAGGGCTGAAGGTTAGACTGTTAGCTCTCTGTCTGAATGAAGAGAACCTGTCAGCAGCACTCTGTCAGCTGAAGTGGCTTGCTGGATGGCAGTAAGGTTCTTTAAGAGGTTTCTGGGACCCCTGCTTAAAATTGTGTTACCAAAGCAAAAAGAAAAGACTGTCCTGTCTGGATATATCATATGTGTTGTCTATTTTTTAATCTGAGGAGCTTGTATACGAGCTTCTACAGAATACATTTACTTGCTTTTGGATGAAAGACTAGTGTCCCAGTGACTGCCTTTTTACTAATGCTTCTCAGAAGAAAGTGTTCCTGACTTCTTTGTGGTGTCCTGCGTTAGGTGGATATGTATGCAAATACTTTATTAACTTATGTTCAGTACTGGTTTTCTTCAAAGTGTGCCTGGCCAAACTTGTGATTCCTGAGAGGGATCTGTTTTACAGGCCTTTTGAAAATGAGGCCCTTGCAAGTAATTCAAGTAAGGCATCCATAATAATTAGTGAGTCTTAAATTTATTTAAAACATAGTCTAAATTACTAGTCTTTGCAGATTTGTTCCCTTCATTGCTTCATTTATATCTCTTACTTGTGAATTTTGTGATGGACCAAAGAGAAACACTTTATGAAAATACTGGCAGCACATTAAAAGGTCCTTTCTGCAATGGAGAAAACCCACTTTAACACATCTGTTCTAAACATGATTTAAAATTAATTTTTCCCAAGTAATGGTATCATTTACCCATACCTGCCAGCTGGAAATAACCACACATAGGGAAATGTTTAAAATGTAATTTGCCTGGGCAGTTTTTGAAGAGAAGATCAGATGTGAGCTGAATTGTGATATGTAAAGAAAAAAAATCCCATTTTTAACCTGAGAAGTACAGAGGATGGCTAGGGACCATGTTCCTCAGAAGACATCTCAGTGCCATGACAGCTCTACGTCTACTTTCAGGAGTTCCAGAATAGACTTTTTTTTACTGTTGGGAATATGCAAATATCCTGTATTCTTTCTTCCTTTCTTCTCTCTGGCCTATACCTCTTGTCTGTGAAAACATTGAGGAACTTAATCTTGTTCTGCTCTCATCTGCTACTGGACATGGCTATGCTGGACTTGTGTGTCCCTCTTGAATTTGTTAGCCAGGAACCAAGCCCCAAGCAGTCCTTTGTGATGATTCAACAAAAGTATAAAAGTTGGAATCCAGAGATGCTTTGGTGCTGAACTAAAAGAGCTGGAGTGCTCTTTCCATGTCAGATGCTGGTTGGCTTCTTTTTTTTCCTTTATTTTCCATCTGGAGAGTCTTAACACTCTTGAGAGAACTGTGATGGTTGCAGTTCTAGCTGCATTACAGCTTGTATCAGGAATGTGTTTTTGAAGTTAAGCCCCTGGTTGCACCTGCCTGCTGTGCCTTGCTTTGCACCATAAAATGAAAGTAAAGTGGAAAATATTCTGCCTAGAGCTAATATGCATTCAGCCCATGGGACCATGCTATAGCTTGTCTGGCACCACACCTCCAATTCACCTTCACATCCAGAGTGGGGATGTCACTTCCTCAACATTGACTTTGTTTCTTTTTTGGTCTTACTGTGCTTTCCTACGTGTTCCTTTAGATTAGCCTGTGATACAGATCAGTTCCTTTATACCTTGAGGCAAACAGCCATGGAAAAATCCCTGAGCCAAGTGTGGGAGAAGTGAAAGGTTTTGTTTTTCAGTACAAGCTATGTACTGTGCAAACTTCCATTGCTACCTTTGGTTCTTCTGACTGAATCTAAACTCCACATAAGATTTATTCTGCAAATTGGTGCCCTAAAAGAGAAATTTCATTGCAGGCTTCCATCAACACAAGGTTTTTCGACACTGTAAATATGAGGAGTGGGAGATGACACATTTGTGTCACCTTAAAGGGAGAGTGAGTCATGCTACTCCTGCTGTGCTTGTTCATAACAGAACTGGGAATTGCTTACTTTGTCCCATGTGGAATTTTGTTTATATGGTAGAGTGGGAAGGCAAATGTTTCAACATTTTTTTACCAAGTACACTTAATCTCACTTAACCTTCCCAACCCACTAGCCACCTACAGTGGGGCTTTGCTCCACTGAAAGATTAGTGTTTTTTAGTAAGAAATAAAGCTTTTATAGGCAGTGAAAGAGGATTCAAAATAATTGCGTTTTATGCTTCATTAATTCTTCCTGCTTTCTGTTACCACTTTGTGTAACCTTTTACTAGTAACAGGATTCATTAGTTCAAGATTAAAATTCTTAATTGCCCTCAGAAAAATGGTGGGAAGCATGTCTTCACCTGCAGCTGACACATCTGTGATCTGAGTTAGAATGATGGTATCTTGAAAAAAAGAGAGCTGAATTTTTATATTTATTCAGGTTTTGTCCTATTTTCTAACAGTGCAAATAGACAAGCCTTTTTGCTATTTGCACTTTTTTGTAGCTATGCAGAGATGATTTTCACCTTCTTGTCCTCACAAAATACAAGTTATACAAAATCTGCTGTCTGTGCTCAGCTCTTTGAACTCTGTTGTGCTGTAGAAGAACAGTCAGATGCTGTCATTTTTTAGTGTCAGATTTAAAGGTTATGGCTATTGTAAGGTTTTTTGGGGGAATATTAAACACCCAATTTTTCACTCTTGAAGACAGTGTTTAAAACAGTAGCTAATGCACATCTGAGTAGAAAGTTATGTGGAAAGTATCTTCAACTAAAACAGCAAAAATTGTTAGGGGAAATACATTTGGCAAATGTAGCAATACTCTGTTATGCAAAATAAGTGACTCTTTTTCTCTTTTGCAAGATTTAAAGATTTCACATGCCATTTGTTTTATCCATCAGGATTGTGATCTTTGGCTTCTGGTTGCAAACACTAAACACAGACAAGAATGCAAGGTTGTCATATGGCACAATCCTGCAGGAAAGCTGTTTTGACCATCACATCTATCCAAGCAGGCGAAGCAAAAGTAGATAATTTCTGGGAATGTGCCTTGTGTTTCTCTGTAGTAGTGCTGTGTGAGTCTCTGAAAAATGACACAGGCGTCCTTTGAAAAGGGCATCGCCTGCACTGGAAGCTAGAAGGAGGCTGCTTTACAGGCTGAGAATTTCCAGGAGCTTCTTTTTCACTTCAGTGTATCTGATGTTTGCCAGTTTTTGTGCCCACATCCAACTCCTCTGTATGTTTGTGTTCTGATGCAGAACACGTGGCTGTGTGTAGATCCAAAGAGGATGGAATTAGTACATGGAGATTCTGATGGGACTGCTTTAACAGGTGCTGAGGTGTTTCCATGCCCTAGGTCTGTGCTACAAACACTCTGATGCAGTTTTTGCTGGGATGTGCAGCCTGCTGGATGCTCGAGCTTATTTCAGAGTACAAGAGTGTATTTTACCCTCAGACTCCACAAGGGGAGTGTGCCATCGTTCAATTCCAACATCATATGACTAGAAATTACTGTAATACAGCAGGCAGTCTAATGATTATCATCTCATTAGGCCTTTCATATCATTTGATGCATTTTTTATTAGCGATAAGGTTAGTGGACAAAGTGTAATATGTGTTATAAAACTAAAATGCAGTATTTGCTTTTTTGTGAGTCTGTGAGACATTGCTTAGAATGAATTCTGAAGGAATTGCTATTTACTAGAGACAGCTGATGATTTAAGAGTACAGAACACAGGTTATGCTTTGGCATATCAGTGTTGGTCATCACCTAGACAAAGCTTGTAGTAGCTGGTCTTCTGCATCCAGCACAGCTACCATCACAAAAACCTAAGGATCTTTGAGATACTGAATTTGGGAAGCAAACTGCTTGCCACATGTGAGTTTCTAAGGTTAAATCATGTCTCTATATTTCAACATCTCAACTCCAAGATTTGGCCATACATACACACTTGTATTTGTGTAGGATAGCTAAAAATGCTATTTCTGCTTTATCCTTTACCTGATAGTCTAACCACTTCTCAGTTTAGAAAAAAATAGTTTTTTGAATACTTGAAAATTATGCTCTTCTAGCTTTATTGCTGCATGGCTGTATAATTAATATTTATGTTCATATTTTCTTATTTATTCTTACTTCTTATTATGAATCTTGTTGATTTTGTGTGTGTGTGCTAATTGAAGGAGACCTGTTAGTTGAGGATATAATCAACCTTAGATTCCTATTACATACAATAGCTACAGTACAACATATTAAATGTCAGAAACAAAACAAAAGAAAAAAAAAAGTTTTCGAAATTGTTTAACTGTTAATTGTGATGTAGGAGCATCTTTCTATGTTTGTCAGAGAAAGGAGAGGCAGCAAGCTGTTGGAATGTGACAGTAACCTACCGGTGCAGCGGTAGGTGAAAAATGCAGCATTTTTCATGGCTCAAGCTGTGCTGCCATCGTGCTGGTGACTTCCGGGGCAATTCTTCATGCCTCAGATATATTTTGTATGTTCTATACATAAGGGCCAGGATAGATGAACTGCTATGCCTGGGTGGAGTTCTACTGACTTGGAACTGTTGCCGTGTGGCTACACAGCCGACGTTTCAAGGTTGTGGTGTGTTCTATTAGAGATGCAGCTAAACCCATTGCTTTAACACCCTGAAATATCTCTTCCTGCTACGTAACGTGTCTCTGTCATTCTCTCACCACTTTACATACCAAATCTTTTAGTGACATTCCTGCAGTTTTATGGATTCTATTTATAGTTAGCAAAAATTAATAAAGCAAAAATACAAAATTTCACTTCCCTGCCATCTTATGTCTGCTGTTCTGCACATTGGCAGCTGCTTCTCTTTCGTGCTTTTGAGCTGGAACTGTAATTTCATTTAGGAGGAGTTAAAAACATATATGTGGACTGTAAATGAAGCTGCAGTTAGACTTTCAATATACTCAGTGTCATGCTCTGAAAGTAAGACTGGAACACTAAGCAAGTATCGTAAATAAAAAAAAAAAAAAAAAAAAAAAAAAAAAAAAAAAAAGAGTAGAGGACACTTGCAGCTGTCCTGTACATTTTTTTCTGTTTCTGGTGTGTTGTACAGAAATCTGTAACTGGTTTAATTTTAATTTGATTGTATACCTATAACTTGTCTCCCAGGAATTATTTGCTGGTTATTTGGCTTTGATCATTTTTCTTGGAGCACAATTTCAGAGCCTTCAGGCTTGTGTGTAGAAGGCTGTCTGTACAATTAAGCTGAGAGTCACATTGTCAGAGGACTAATAACTGCATCTGCTTTGCTTGTATTTTTAGATATCTGAGTGTGTTTTCCATGTGTTTATATGATCTGTGATTAATAAGATATGATTGGAGTAATAAAGTTCATTGTGTTAGGATGGAAATGTGCTGTTTGCCCTTTCTGAAGCAGTAGAAGGAAGGCCATGCTCAGGTGTTTGATAGGCTGTATTTGGTCCTTGATCCCTGCCATGATAGAAGATTTAACTCTGCCAGTTGCAGGAGAAACATAATAGCTCAGGGGCGTAAGTCTTATAGGCAGTACAGTTTTTTCCCTTAGTGTCCCCACAGTTGTCTTAGCTTCATTCTTACTTGTTGTCTCGGAATGGTTACTCCTTTTTGTGACCCCATAGCTTTCCCACCCTGGGCACTCTGGAAAGTTATCAGAAGAGTTTGCAAAGGCCAGTTATCCATTCAAGAAACAGGCATGAACTCTGGTCCGCGAATGCATGGATCAAAGGGTTCCTGGTAGAAGTTCCTTGTCTCCCTTTTCCTTTCCAATTCGGAGGTGGTATAATCCTGATTGTAATGAAGCTTTGCCTTTTTTTATTTCAGGATTTAGGTAGTGTCTTTTGAATGCCAAGAGTTAATGGCGATGGATGGAGCAGATTATACATTATTTGTATTTGCTGTAAATGTTTTTTGACACAAAGCTGTAGCCATAGTCAATCCACAGATCTGATAACTGTTACCATGGGTGACAATTTCCATTTTGCTTCTAAAGAGGATTAGCTTTCTGAGAAATTGCACATATGTTAGGTTTTAAATTGACTCAGTGTTGGGCCTTTGAAAAATCTTAGTCCTTTCTGCCAGTAATTTCATGTTTACTGTGACAAACCTTTAGGCTTTTCACACAGTTAATGAAAATCTTAAACTTCAGCTGCATTGTCAGTGGGATACTGCTGTACTGGAGTTACTGACAGTCTTGCTGAAAGTGGGCTCTGGACCAGTGCCTGGTGCGGGCGTTGGAAGCAGCTCAGCTGCTGAGTGTCTCCATGGTGAGTGAGCTGAGGCAGGGTAGCAGAGTTCCCTCCGCCCGTGTGCTTCAGCAGCCAGGCCAAGCCCAATGCAGGGAGCTGGAAAGTGGCTCTTGGGACAAACAGCTGCATGAGCTGGTACGCTGTGCAGGTTCAGAATGCTGACCCAGGAGAAGGGCTGGCTCTCTGAGGCAAGGTGTCCGGGCAGGCAGGACCTCAGCTCTGGCTTCCACAGCAGCCTGGGGCTCACCAAGCAATCTGCTAGCAGGGACTTCCTTTGGCTGCCTTTTTCTGTGTATGTCTCTGTTGACTGGAATAGCTGGGCAGTGGGGAAGACTCGGTGAAGCTGCAGCACTGTATCTGTAATGCTGTGCTTTGGCAGTGCTGGCAGCAGCAGCAACGTGGGAAGGAACCTTTCTTCAGTCTTTCATCTGTTTGGGACTAGGAACACTCATGATCCTTCAATCACAATAATTCTCATTGAAGGGTGTCACTGTAGGGCAAGCTGCATTTGTTTGAATGCCAGAGATGTGTTTCTTACCTTCATAAACATATTTTTATTGACTTTTTTATTTTCTGAGTTTATTTATTTTGGGATTTGAATAATCACAATTTACCAGCTGTGGCTTCTTTTCATATCTTTAACTTGATACTCATATTTTAGCCTTAATCCAAGGTCATTTACCAGTGTTGGGGTATGGTATCAAGAATTTCCAAGTGTGATCAGTTGTGTGTCCTGGATGAGAAACTCCCCAGAGCTGCAAATGGAGAAAAGGATGCTGATGGAGATCTCTCTTCTCTCAGTGGTGTATTCTGCAGCCCCTTTTCATATTTCTGCAGCACACAGCTGCAGCTCTTTGACGCTGCCCCACTGACAAGATGACAACCCCTTCTGTGTATGTGACCCAGTTTTTTAATACCTTATTCTTCCATGCTGTGAGAAATGCTTTTTGAAAGCGGGGTGAAGATGAAGAGAGGAAGAAAGTGCTAAACCTGCCTTGCTCTGTGGTTCAAGTTCTGTGTCTCTTAGCAAATCCTATGGGTGGGAGCCCCACCCTCAACCAACCTACGGAAGTCATCGAGCCTATTTGCAGCACTTTATCTCATCTTTTTACGAAAGCATAGTAAACAAGAGAGAGAAACCAGAATTTGGTTGAGAGCAGAGGTAAATAGCTGCAGCAGAAGGCCTTCTGCCATTCTGAATTAAATCAGTGTGTCTGAGTTTGGGTTTGGACATGACACAAGCTTCTCTTTGTCATAGCAAAGGAAGGTTTTTCATTTCCCTTAGGAATGGGTCTAACTGAAGAGCAAAGTATTTGATTCAGTATTCTGAATTTAGCTGTAGTCTTTCTACAGACATTGTGTGTTATCTTACTAACTGATTTGCAGTTGAAATAT
Organism: Peucedramus taeniatus; assembly: GCA_013400575.1. Classification (NCBI taxonomy): domain Eukaryota; kingdom Metazoa; phylum Chordata; class Aves; order Passeriformes; family Fringillidae; genus Peucedramus; species Peucedramus taeniatus. The sequence continues at coordinate 43,860 of WBNO01017200.1, forward strand.
CACCTTGTTGTCTATGATGAGCTAGATACTATGGCCAAGGAAAGCTCATGTGCTTCCTCTCCTCTGTCAGTCTACAAGTCTGATAGCCTTGAGCAGTGATTTACTGATTACAGAAGGCTTTGCAACCTCTGCTTCCCACAAAACACTTGAGCTATGAGGACCTGTGCAGATCCTTTTGCCTTTCTTTCTTCCCTCTGTTTGTTTCCGTGCAAACCTCAGTGTCTCCTGTCAGCTGTATAAGCAAATGCAGGGTGTATGGGTATTTTACCCTCTTTTTCTCAGCAGTTGGGTCAGTCCCCTTCCCCTGCTGTGTTTCATTCTTAGAGTGTCTCAGTGTGCTTCTGATTCCACTTATTTCTCACGCTAGGTAACAGGAACTCTGAGGTCTGTGTATGAATATTTTTGAAAGCTTTGCCTGGCTAAAATCTGCTTTTGTACACTGTGGGGTAAACCCCAGACAGAAATGTTTGGGCCATTTTGCCCAGCTTTTTGTCTCTGCTATTATATTGAAGATGTGGGTTTGATTCCTGATCCTTGATTCAGTCTGTTGTTTGTAGCAGCAGCAGTTTGAGGCTTCGCAGCAGTGTCTCAAGGCCTGGCTGGATAGGACTTTGAGCAACCTGATCTAGTGGAAGGTGTCCCTGCAACCATAGCAGGGGGGTTGGAACTACATGACCTTTAAGGTTTCTTCCAACCCAAACCATTCTGTGGTTCTGTGATTCATTCACACTTTGCCATCTGCAAAATGTGGCTTGGACTGGGTGAACACTGAACTCAGGCATTGCAGTTTTGCACCCTGTTTCATAGGACTTAATACGTTGCTTTGAAGTGAAGACCAGCAACTTTCCTCTCTGGGCTTTGTATGGAAAGGTGTGGGTGAATGTAGATGGTCTTGTGTGCTGCTGCTTGGTTTTGGGAGTCAGATGCAAGAACACAGTTACAGTGTATAGCTGCAACATTTTTGAAGCAGGGTGGAGGCACAGAACAGTTGCATCATTGATGTGCAGAGAGGTTTCTCGTGGTATCTGAGGGTGTGGTCACAGATATGCTAATACTTCAGGAATTCCGGAGACGAAGCCTCAAAATACTCCACAACAGGCAGCAGAGAGACTAAAGAAATAGGATGCTTGTGGTAGGAACTTTATGAGATCCTTGCTAGACAGCTCATTTGTGGCAGGAAAATCAAGTCCTGCTCTCAGTCCTCTAAAGGCGAAGGGTGAAACTCATCCTCCTGACAGCAGATGTTACAAACTGCCACAGTTGTCCAGGTGCAACAAAAGTGTGAACAGCTCAGTGGAGGTCACCTGCTGTACTGTGCTGTCCCAAACCCCGTTGGTGATGCTGTTGTCCCATCTATCACTGACCCTCTTTTAGTGCTTGTTGGGCCATTTGAAACACCAGGCTGTTTTCCTGTGGTGGATGGGGCACTTTGAAGATGCGGGGGCCATGGTTCAGCAGGATGGGGCTCCGGCTACAGTGCTGGCCTTAAACTCAGGCTCTCATTTCTGACTTTGTCTGGCAGGGCAGTTGTGCTCAGCTTTGCTGACACTATTATTTGTGGAGCTGTGCTGTAAACCAGCATACCAATCCAGGTTAAAATAACTCTTTCAAAACAACTGTGATCAGAGTCCACACATGATTTTGTCAGCATAACCAAGGGCTGACATGCTTTTTCCCAGACCTAGGTACAGGAACAAGGACAGAAAGTGGAACTGCAGATTACTGAGGCTGAAAATGCCATGTACATATCATATAGAAATAAAATCAAAAGGCAGGCAGGAGGTAACCTAACTGAAATTGGGCGGTGCAGAAGTTACTTCTGCATTGTCAACTATTTCTTTTCTGCATGCAGTGGAAAACAAAAGCTCAACAGCTCATACTGCTGTTGTAGTTTGGCAAGTTCAGTTTTTTTTTTTCTTCTGGCAGCACTCTGCTCTGGTCAGGGCTCACTCAAAGGTAGCTGAACAGTTAGATCAAGGATTCAAGTTAAGTTTGGAGAGGGGCAAGTGCCTTGGAGAGGTGCGGGAGATACTTTATGGCAGCAGTTCCATAGTAGAGCTCCCTGTGCAGTACAATTGGAGCATCAAGGACAAGGCAGAAATATGTGGGACGTGGAAGAGGGGGGGAAAAGAGATCATTACTGAAGCTGGATCTACCAGCAGCTTAAATATTTGTTGAAATGCTTCCCAGGGAATTCAGGGTGTTAAATGTGTTTTTGCACTTCTTGGGTTTAGTAAGGTGCTTGAAACAGCCTTTCCTGATGTTTTTGGAAGCAACCTGGGACTACTTGAAGCTGCCTATGCAACTTGTGAGGGAACAGGATTGGAATAAAGGCTTGGTGTCAGACTGGGAGGTTGAGTTAAGCAGGGTTGTCGGGTGGGATGTGAAGGGAGAAAATCAATGTTTGACATGATTCAGTATTTTCAGTGATTTGATGTAAACAAAGGAACGGTCTCCCTGTTTGTTTAGCTCCAGGTTAGGAGGCTGGAGGGAGGACAGGACTGGGACTCCCAATGTTTGGAGAAGCCAACAACTATGGAGTAAAATAAAAAAAAAAGGCAGAATGTCTACATTTTGTAACACCTAGTCAGTGGCTTGAATTGAGGATGAAGAATGGCTGGTTTGGTACCAGCTCTGCAGAAGAGGATTGGAGACCTTTAGTGGATTGTGAGACAAGCATAAGTGAATGTTGTTTGTTTTATGTACACACACAAGGCAAACTGGCTGGGACATGTGGCTGAGAAGTGTTATTGAATAATCATTTAACTCTATAACAGCCAGTAAAGCCTAGGCTGGAATATGTATCCAGTTCTGGACACCAGGCTTCAACAAAAATGCACCTTAAATGGAAAGAGTCCAAAAGAGACTAAACAAGCAAAGGTCTGGATAATGTTATCTGCAAGGGAAGGTTGAAGCAGCTGCCTTTGGTCATTTTATATATCAGAAGATTGTAGGAGAACCAAAGTTTTCAAAAGGGATAGATGCAAAGAGGAAGAAAATAAATCATTCTCTGTAATGTTTGCAGGTAAGGTGGCGAACAAAGAGTATAAATTGTAGGAAGGGAAATATAAGTTAGACATTCAGAAAGGTTTTTAAATAGTAAAAACATTTGTGTAGTGGGATAATTTTTCTGCAATAATACTACATTTTTTTCATGAGAGATCTCCAAGAACAGGTTAGACAAACTACTGTAAGGAATAGTTTAGTGTACTTTATGCAGGCTGAGCAGTCAGAAAGCATCAGGTGATTGGAGTTTCTTCATCCCTAACCCTCTGTGGTTATATCTGATGCTTCAGGTCCTAAAGGCTGTGTACAGAGTGGGAATGCTGCCCCATACCCCCTGGTTCACACAGGTTCTGCTCCACCAGCTCAGCCACTCATTCACATACACTGCCAGAATGAGCCATCACAGCTGATATGGCTGAGAAGGGTAGAGCTTTATCAGTATGGATAGTTTTGAGTGGAATGGATGACGCAGCATTCTGGTGAGCAAGCCAGATGCGTTATGAGGCACAGGAACAGTTTTGCAGGGATCAGTGCTAAGTGGCTGGGAAGAGCAGTGGTAGAAGCTGGAAAAGGGGCATATCTGCACTTTAGGGCTTCATTTAGAGTTCACCCAGAGCCTTATTGCTTCAGAGTTCTTCATAGGATTATATTTTTCCTTTTTTTAAATTTGCTGTAGTAGAGGTAACAGAATTGCTCCACAGCTCTGGGCTAAGTAGTCATTTCAAAGCCAAAAAATGTGCAAGGATTAGTTAACTTCAAATGGAGTATGATTTTACAATAGACACCCTGTTCTGACATAGCAACCTCATCCTAGATTGCTGAGGGAAGCACTGAAGGATTTGTGCCCTCTTGACATTTTCAGAGGTTAAGTATGAAGTTCTTTGTCATGTTGCCAGCCCAGAGGAGCTACATCCCAGTGCACGTTTCCAGAGGACAGTCATGAGAGACTGAAAGTGTTCTTTACAAGATTATTCCTGTAGCAGCTCTGCGTTACTTACTGTTAAATGCATGTGTGGGTTTTTTTTTTTTTCCTACTCAGGGATTCTTTTCTTGCTTTGTTCTTCTGTATGCAAGAGTTTTCCTGGACTACCTGTGACACCAGCTGAACTCCTGTAGTTGACTTTTCTGACCATTAGCTGTGGTCAGGGAAATGTCACTTAAAGTTCATCTGCTGCCTCATACTGACAGCAGAGGTAGGCAGAAGGGGAGAGTAAAGATTTACTGCTGTGTCTGCACATTCTGGTAGAGAGCTTTTGAAGACTCAAGATGAATCCTGCTTTGCTTGTCTCCAGGGTAGATGTTTATGCAGATTTAAATGTTGCTTGCTATCTTTGCCCAAGTGGACTTAAACTTTTATTTCGCTTTTGTGTGAGATGCCCATAACGAAAGGAAAGCACGTTCAGGTTCAAGCACATGCGTATTCACAAGCAGCTCACTCGACTTGAAGAGTATAGTTTGTTCCTTGCTGTTCATTGAAGTGCCATGGTCAGGCTGCCCTGAGGACACCTCATTGCAGCATCAGCTGAGACCTTGTTGGTGCCTCAGCTAGATGGGGAAGTTTTCTGCCTTATTTTTGTTCTTATTGCAAAACAATATCCCTACCATATATCTTTGGTTTATCTCCAAGTGCATTTCACAGCTTGTGTAACTTTCTCTCTTGATTTCTCTCTGTAACCAGATTTATGCAACTAATCTTGAGCAGGAACTATTTACCCCATTGTTGTAGGGGTCTATATATGCACTCACTGTGGTTTTCAGTTATTGTTAATTTATTCTATGAATTATTCTTCATTCGCTTCTGTAATCCAAATCCCATCTATAATGCCTGGCAGGTTTGGAATTCCTGCCTTGTGGACTGAATTCTACTTCTTACCCCACTGATGTGAACCTAGAGGTGATGCCTTTCCCTGGTCGTAAACAATTGAGAGCCAGACACGGTTAAGGGATAAGGGGTTTTTACCTCAGTACTTCAATGAGGATCCTTATGGTGCGCCACTTCACTGAGGTGGGAGCGCCGCAATGCACGCACACAATAGATGGCATATACAATTTATAGACCTTACAAATTAGCATGTCTAACAAGGATGCCCCAATGGGAGGCCTGGATGAATGGTGTGATATTCCCCCATCTGAGGAATTCCCCCCTGGATGGGCCAAATCTCCAGCTTACAGCATATGTTCTAGGGAGGACCTTGGTTTCCCAGGAGAGCGTAGGGCTTTCTGGCCTCCAGCTGTGAGGCCTTTGGGATGTTTGGTCTCCTGGCTTAACTGAATACTTGGACAATGCTAAATTATCAGACTTAAGGAATTACAAGTATGCATGCTAAGAATACTAAGGATACATAAAAGTTATATAAAAGGTATATAAAAGAAAAGACAAAGAATCATCCTGGTATCAGAAGGACTCTATATTTCCGAGAATGTGTCTTAAAACTTTCTGTGGCTACTCCATTTCATTCTGTAAGAAAGGGTGTGGAAGGCTCCACGTGTTAGGACTAGTTTCTCACATTGCATTTATGCAGGGGCTTTTATTTTTTAAGTCTTTTGAGACTTCATTATGAACTTGTATTTGAGAAATACTTAATTACTGGTCTTAAGTGAAAAATAATATCAGCTGACTATTTTTCACAGGACCTAAATGCAGCACTTTAGAGTTACTAACTCTATGAGCTTAGTTTTCCGTCTTCAAAAGACTTGCAGCTTATCTTTAAAGCTGAAGTTCTTTAACTTTTCTGTTTAGCTGGATGGTAATTCAGACCGTTTAAGATATGAGTACTTTAGAAATATGAAAAGAGATTATTATGCTCCCTTCAGCTACTTAATACAAACCACAGTGTGGTCGTTTTTTGAAAAAACAAGCTACTTGCAGCTTCAGGGAAACTGTGAGGAGCTACTGACACCATCAGCCCCCCCTGCTCTGGTTTTAGTGTGGGATGTGAGCTTTGTGTGCTCAAGAGGAGCCAGGCAGAGTGAGAGATTCCTCCAGGGTTAGTGTGGTCCTGGATAGCAGAGGATCAGTTTCTTAAAACCTGATCCATTTTGGCTCTGGTTTTAAACAGGGCCTAAGGGGGTGAGAAGGTCTGCTCTGTGGAGAGCTGAAGTTAATTCCTCAAGCTGTGGTTTTCTGTCAATAGACAGATGTACTTTTCTCTCCAAGTGTCCCTGTTCTCATAGTAACCTCTTTTACAAGGAGCAGTATATGTGTCCTGTGGACCTGCAGGATTTGCAGTCAGTCCTTGCATGTGTACAGAACACAGGTCCAGATTCAGGAAAGACTTGCATCTTCATTTGACATTAAAAGATAGTTAAGGGGATTTACAGTTCATTAGCATTGTCCCCCAACAGTTTGACCTCTTCAATGTTTCAGAGCCATCCTGCAAGGCTCCTGGATATCTCACTCTCTGTTGAAGCTTGTAAAAGGCTTTTTTGGTGGTTTTTGAATCCTGTTCTTGGACCCAACTTTGGAAACACTGATTAGTTTGCCTAGAAGTGTACTTGTTGACACTTAGTAGACACTCCAGTGACCCACAAAAATTTCAGATCAGTTCCTGTGTCCCTGTACTGTCAGATGGAGTATGGCACTTCCCATTGCTTTGTACCAGCTGGAGATCTGCCTCAGTGTGTTGGAAGATGCAGGAGGCAGTTGCTGTGGTGTGTTTGTTAACTTAGTTGGCCTGAAGGGTTGTGCAGTGAGAGAACTTCCATCATTCTAATTAATTCTCTAACTGCTTTTCCTCTCCACAGCTCTGAAAAGTCCAGCTGCATTCCATGAACAAAGAAAGAGTTTGGAGCGTGCCAGGGTAAGATGCAGTATAATCTTTAATGTTTTGGGAAAGTCAGGAATAGCATGTCTTGTGTTTTGGGCATCCTGTTGCTGTTAATGAGATGCAGAAGGGAAGTGTTCATACTTTGGATGTAATACAGCTTTCTGTAGTCAGAGGTGTATTAGATGGGGTGTTCTGCAGCTTGCGTGTGGTGCTGGTTAACCCTCAGTGAACTAGTTATGCCTAAAGCCCATTGAAAATGGTGCCTGGATTTTCACTAGAGTCATCTTTCTGGAAGTGGCTGATACTCTTCTTCCCCACTGTCCATGCACTTGACATTTTTATTTTTATGGTGTTTGTTTTGCCCTTAAATGCTATTAAGTGCTCTTATCATGTGGAATTCAGTTCCACCTTTGAGGAAAGTTTCTCACGTTACCTGCACACGCAATTTTTACCTAGGAGACTAGAAAAATTGAAAATCGAATAGAGAGGATCCCCTCAAAATGTTGTGACACTGAAATCACAGACTTCTGGCTCTACAGAAAGAGGAAGCCAGGCATCATACTTCATGTGCCACCTTTTCTAACTGGGGAGTTTCTTAATAATTTCTGTTCCTCAAAAGGCCTCTGGGGATATTTTTTGCTGATTAGCCTGCAGTGGAATGAAACTTGTTATGACTAAGTTTTGTTTTAAAAGTGAAAGCAACATAAGTAAAAAAAAATATCAGCTGTGATTAAGTACTGTAAGGGAGGCCCTTTAAACTGTGGAAGGATTGCAACGGGTGACTTTGCATTAAGACCGTGACCAAAAGGATTTTGCTTATTTCTATTTTTTTCCTAAAACCTTGCTAAGTTAATTTTTTTATGTGGGCAGCTGAGCAACTATGGTGCAGTTTTCTGACTGACTTTAATACTTATTTTCTCCGAAGGCCCATCCTGATGTCCAGTACTTACCAGTCTATTACCTGCTGCTTCCAGAGTCCCATTCCTCAGCAGTGTAAAGAGTAACATGTTCAGCCTGTCAGGGTCATCTCTATACATTGCTGCATAGCACTTTCTCCAAAGAGAGAGCTAAAAGCAGCTCTGGAAGTGAAATAAGCCTTGTCACAGCATTTAGATTCTGCCCCCTAAGGGACTGCATGGGGTCTTTAGCTTAACAAATAACATATCTTGAATCAAATTAAAGAGTATGCCCAAACCACAAGTCAGCCCTGAATGCCAGCAGTACATGAAAATATTTTCTGTGAACAGTGGAACCAGTGCATTTATCTTTCACATAAAAAGAAATCTCATGGATGTTTCCCTGACACAAGTTAGTGGTGGTGCATACAACAGGAAAAGAGGACTTCAGCTCCTGAGGAAGTCCTTCCCAGTTTCCATTTGTGGGGCAGCATTGCACAATTGACTGAGGTAATTACAATAGAAGGTCACCTTTAGAGTAAGCTCATTCTTTGAGTGCACTGGGACAGGAGATAGGTCCCTTCTCCATTTTGTGCTTATTTAGATCTCAGTAACAGCTAAGGATGGTTGTTTCTTTTCATTGTGCTGTTTGAGATTGCCTCACTCCTGTGTCTGATCAGTTGAAAGTGGTTCTTGCTTGTCTGTTTTTGCTACAGACAGAGGACTATCTGAAACGCAAAATCCGCTCCCGGCCAGAGAGATCAGAGCTGGTTAGGATGCACATTCTGGAAGGTATGGCAAGTGCTGAACATGAAAACATCAACAATAAACTTTATCATAACTACCTTTTTAACAGCTTTATGTTTTGCCTCTGACCTCCAAAGCTTCCTTCCACTTGGGAACGGGCAGAAGATCATGCCTGTTGCATGATTCCTTGAGAGGGATTCAACTCTGCTTGCTTGGAGATTATTCTCAGAAAAATCTGTTGTGTGAATTCAAATTGTGCAGTTTTCTATAGCTGAGCAACAATGAAATAGAATGACCATGGATTGCTCTTCTGCTGAGGGAAGGCACTGTAAAATGTCCAAGAGGGATTGAGGCAGATTTGATCTGATTAATAATGAACCTCAGCTTTGGAGAGGGAGTGCTATGCTGCTGCTGGGCACCAAGCTTAGGGCACAACCAGGGGGAAAAGATGAAGCAGAATTGGATGACATCAGTTTGAGAACAGTGAATTTGTCAAAAGGGCTACTGTAGTTATCTTTATAACTTAAATATACATAACATCTGTCATATCTTTGTAGTGCATAGTTACCTATTGTTATCTATCAACTATTTTTCTGTACAGTTACCTTTCTGAATAGAATTAAAATACTGCTGAAGGGCATGGGTTGACCATTGTTGGATTTATGCCATTTTATTTACTTTCCCCCAAACAGAGACCTCAGCTGAACCCTCCTTGCAGGCTAAGCAGCTGAAGCTGAAGAGAGCCAGACTGGCAGATGACCTCAATGAGAAGATAGCGCAGAGGCCAGGGCCCATGGAGCTGGTGGAGAAGAACATCTTGCCTGTGGAATCTAGCCTGAAAGAAGCTATTATTGGTAAGGTCAGAGGAGGATCTTTGTGGAGGGCATTTCCCACATGTGGCTGTGATTACCTATCAATTCACCTGCATGTCTAAGAGGCTGCAGTCCCATGGCTGCTCTCATTTTCCTGGCCCAGAATCACAGCTTTCAGCCCAAGGATTCGGGAAAGCAGATCTCCCTCTGGCCCAGACAATGCTATGGAGACATTAAATTATAGGGAATGTGGACATTCCAGAATAATATTAAAGCAGTTGTATACCCTAAAGACTTGAAAGACTGTTGAAGATTGTATTCTCTAGATTGTCTCCTTAAAATCCCTCTCTCACTATAACATGTCAACAACGTCGGTCAGGGAGAACCCACTGACTTAGATCAGGAGGGGAGACAGAATATAAACAGGTGTGATGAAACAAAAGATGTCTGTGAACTCAAAAACTTCAGAGGATTCAACCCCTTTAAAAATAAACCAGAACAGATGTAAATCATGCCAGTGCCATTCCAAGGGCTGAAAGGAATGCTGAGGAATAGCCTTCCCACTGCCTCAGCAGTGCTCTTTCCTGTCTCCCCAGACTGAGCAGTCTGTGTGTCTGTGGTTATTCATCCCCTCAAACACACACAGCTACTGTAAAGACAAATGGGACACAACTGTGAACAAGATGGAATACTTTCCATAAAAAAGGAAAAGGACAGTGTTGTGAGAGAGCCTGGCTTCACCACTGAACAAGAAGTAGTTGAGGAAGGGTAAACTTGTGAACTAAAGCATAAGAGATGTGGCTTCCTTCTGATGGAGCAAAGTACATCTCTGGATTCCTCTTGATTTTAGGTGAGGTGCAAATGACAGTATTTTCCTGCTTAGCAGGATTAATTTGAGAAAATGTAATCTAAAAAAACTTTGGTACATTACAAGTGTACACTCATGTGAATTTATCTACTGGGCATGTAGATGGACAGAAATGCTAATAGCAGACAGGGCCATCACTTATTCCGTAGCCCTTATTGCTTGTAAGACTAGAGGACGGTTTGGGATTCTCTCTTCCAAGAGAGAAGAATCCAAAAGGGATTCTGCCTTCCACCATACAGGATGAACACCAAAGAAGCCATGATTTAAGCTTATACTGTCCAGTCTTCTTCTTTGGTGCCAGATGTTAATGAAATAAGCCATGCCACAGAGTTGGGTTTGGGCAGACCTGAGTATCTCTTCTTACACTCACTGATCTTGCCTGGCTAGGGAAATGGTTCACCCCAGTCCACATCATTTTATTGTACTGATAGATCATGAATGTAAACACTTAAACCTGATCCAGTTTGGACTCTGTTCTCTCATTTTTAGCTGGTGCTTTAAGCACAGCTCTCTCCATGCCATTGTCTTGGTGAAACATCTAGTGCCAAGCCAAGTCATTTCTTATTCCGCTTTACAGACCACAATTGATGTTTGTGTTTTTAGTTGGACAGGTGAACTACCCAAAGGTTGCAGACAATTCCTCCTTTGATGAGGACAGCAGTGATGCCCTCTCCCCAGAACAGCCAGCCAGCCATGAGTCCCAAGGCTCTGTCCCATCGCCGATGGAGTCACGGATTTGTGAGCCTCTCCCTAGCACCACTGCTACATCACTAGCTCAGGTGAGAATGTGGAGGCCTCCTGCAGTGCCCTGGAGCTTCATGCTGATTTGTGGCAGAGGAGCCTAAAAAGTGAGACTAAGGCTTCCCTAAGAGGTATAGTCTCTGAGATTTCACAAGGGTTCTTAGCTCCGTGTGGTGTCAGTGATGTCTTCCTCTGGTTATTCACAAACCCTCAAGGTGGTGCCTTGTGGGAAAGTGGGCAACCATTGCTTGGTTATACAGCCTATGTGCAACTGATCCCAGCAGGAAATGCTGGGAGATACAGGTGTTGGATTTTGATTCCTTTTCTGCTCTAAGAAGTTGTACTGCTTCTCAGGGACAGCTGAAGCAGTGGGATAAAGGAATCTGATTAAAGATTTGAAGCCCATGCTCCTTCCTTCTAAGTGGACACTTCTGCACTGTTGAACTATTTCCCTCCTCTTGTGTGTATTCATTATGCCTTTTTCTGTCCCTGCAGGGTTCATCCCAGTTGCAGGTTAGCGCAGACTCCAGTGAAACGCTTTTCCTACCTGAGCAGCCACCTCCACCACTGCCACCTCCACCTCTTCTGCCCCCTAGTCTTACCAATGGAGTGGCTCTTACTGCTGCTAAGCCCCCACCAACACTCATTAAGGTACTATTTTGGCTGATGTCTTCATTGTTGTAGTCTGAAGGAAGATAAGAGGGTTACTTTTAAGCAGGTTTGGAGTTAGAAGTATTAGATTAACAGATGCAAAGGAAGGAAACATTTCTCACTACTGTCTTCCTCTGACACTAACTGTAGCATATTGAATGGGGTTTTCTGTTCCATGGTGTATTCATCTTCTATAAAATGGATGCTGAATGTGAAATGTTTTAAAACAATCAGTGTTATCTATAATTAGAGTCAATGAGTCTGCACTGGATGAGCAAATGGTCTGGTGTGCTGGGAAAGGTGACCTGCATTATGGTGCGCATAAGCTGCTGCCAGTGCAGTGTCTGTAATGTCTCAGAGAAGCATGGAAAGACCCTGAGGTGAACAAACAAGAGAATTTCAAAATTAAAATCCCAGTGTGTGTTCTGGTTTACATGGGGTATTACATTATATCAGTGTTTCCATTCTTACTTGCTTCCCCCTTTTCTTCTAAATAGCAAAGCCAGCCCAAGTCTGCTAGTGAGAAGTCTCAGCGCAGTAAAAAAGCCAAGGAGTTGAAGCCGAAAGTCAAGAAGCTCAAGTATCATCAGTATATTCCCCCGGACCAAAAGCAGGACAAGGGAGCTCCTCCCATGGATTCATCCTATGCCAAAATACTGCAGCAACAGCAGCTCTTTCTCCAGCTTCAGATCCTCAACCAGCAGCAGCAGCACTACAACTATCAGACCATCCTGCCAGCCCCACCTAAGTACGGGTCCGCAGTGGCAGGTCTCTTAGCAGGCACTTACCAGCACTCCTGCCAGAGATGTGGTGTTCTGGGTGTGAGGGGCGGCCACTGGGTGGGACAGGTGTGACACGCTCAGCCATGTAGGTTCCAGAGGGCCTCAAAAAGAGCTGGAGATGAATCAGACAAAAGCAGCTGAAGTGAATTGGTTGGCACAGCAATGGGCATGAATGTAGTCGAGAGCAATGGTGTGCTTCAGAGTCTAGGGCAGCACTAGTGACCCAGATGTTTCTGAACATGTATGTTTGTGGACACCGAGGGCCTCTGGTGTCTTTCCACTGTGGTTTTGATGTCTGTGTTTTTTCTTTTTCTGCAGGCCTCCAGGAGAGCAGCAGAGTGGTGCCAGTGCCCCTGCTGTACGCAATCTCTCTGCAACAGTCAGCAGCACATCTTCAGTATCTTCTGGTTCTAGTGGGCTGATGAGACAAAACAGTAATGCTGCGGCGGGCAAGCCTGGCCCTCTCCCTGCCAACCTGGATGAGATGAAGGTATATGTCCTGTGAAAATGAACAGACCCTTTCTGCCATTGTCAGTGGGCAGTACTGAACGATGTTGCTGCTGATATCTAACTGATAGTTGTTCAGTTAGAAGTTCTCTTAATGTTGCCCTCTATTTTCCCCCTCTATCAGGTAGCAGAGCTGAAGCAAGAGCTAAAGTTGAGGGCCTTGCCTGTCTCGGGCACAAAGACGGACCTGATTGAGCGTCTCCGAGCCTACCAAGAGCAGAATGGTGCAGCCAGCCAAACAACCCCCACTCCCAAGCCCAGCACAGCAGCCGTCCTCCCTAAAGCTGCTGAAGTGGTGGTGGCCTTCCCAACTGCCAGGCTGAGCACAGGGCCAGCCCTGGTCACCACTGGCATTGCACCAGCAGAAGTAGTTGTGGCCACAGTTACTGGTGGTGGTGTGATGAAGTTTGGGAGCACAGGCTCAACTCCTCCTGTTTCTCCAACTCCTTCTGAGCGCTCGCAAATGAGTACAGGGGATGAAAACTCGGGCACTGGGGATACCTTTGGAGAGATGGTGACTTCACCTCTGACCCAGCTCACCTTGCAGACATCTCCAGTGCAGTTCTTGGTGAAGGAAGAAAGCTCCAAGTCCGCCTCCTGCAGCATAAATGTGGCACCCAAGTCAGAGTGGTGTGGTGCTGGTAACAGCAGAGATGCAGAAGTTAGGGACAAAGACCAGATGTTACAGGAGAAGGACAAGCAGATTGAGGAACTCACCCGCATGCTGAAACAGAAGCAGCAGCTGGTGGAGATGCTTAGGCTACAGCTGGAGCAGGAGAAGCGCTCTCAGCAGTCTCAGCCAGCCCCAACAGCCGCGGGAGAAGGAACAGCCCTCGCCTCCAAACCAGGAGCGTTTGGCGCCCAGGTCAAGAGTGAAAATGGTTTCCTGAGTTGCCAGTGTACGAAGCAATCCAGTGGCCAAATAGACCAATTGAGCCCTGCACCAACCGCTAGCCAAATGGACACTTCGAATCCAAGCCCAGTGCCAAAGAAAGCCATGATGGTGAAGCAGGAGGAAGCAGAGCCGCCGTGCCAGTCCCACAGCCCACGGCTTTTCCTTGGCCAGCAAGGGAGTGCCCTCATCAAGGGCACCCCTCCCCCCACCCTCATCACTGACTCCACAGGGACCCACATTGTCCTCACCGTGACCAAGCAGAGCGCTGAGAGGCAGGGCCTCTCTCCCCGTGGGATGGTAGGGAGCAGCTGCCCCCCCTTACAGGTAGGCAAGGGTCAGATCCCATCACTGCAATGGGCAGTTGGGTTCCTCTCTCCTCGTCCCACTCACATTACCATAGGATGGCCTCACGGTGGAAATTCAGTGCAGTAAATACTGAAAGGGCTGAGTTGCTCACTGCAGTGATTGGTAGATCATGGCTTTGTAAAACAGAGCAGTGTAAGCAGATCTTTGGCAAAAAGACTGGAATTTGACAATGATGAGCTGTGTACAGCAATGTACGATTGGCTCTGTGCATCACAGGCTGTTCAGCGTTCTTCCAAACACATGATTCTGCCTTTTGTCAGGAAGGACCTTCGGCTTGGACTACAAGGGTTTGCTGCCACAGTTCACTGATTTTTGAAAGAGCAACTATGCCCATGGTAGTAAAATGAGCAGAGTGTATTTCACCTCTTGTCCTTAACTGTAGAGATCGTAGTTGGAGTGATAGATGGGTCATCTTATCTACCAAGAGGTGAAATCAGACCCTGGGAGCAGACGGTTTGCTTTTTGGCTGCTCTTTGTTTTAATGTGTGTCAGTATTTCAGTGTTAACAGAGTCTTTCATCAGAGATGATTTATTATTCCCCTGCTGGCATGAGCTCAGCACTTAACAGAAGTGTTCTGAGGGCTCCTTCCAGGAAGGGATAAATATGCCCAAGTTTGATGGCATAAGTCAAACCTCAGCACCTTCCATGACATCAAAGATAAGTTTCATTCTCTGCTGATACATTTCTTGCACTTTCTACAGAGAAAGTGGCAGTGCCTGCCATCAGTGACAGGCACTGAGCAGGCTACATTTGCTGCATAGCAGGTGAGATGTCGGCAGCTGTCTAAACATCAGCATCCACTGTCAACCTTGAAACCCCAGAGTATCACACCTGAACTCCACCACTGCTCCGCAAGGGCACAGCTCCTGTGTCAGGTCTGGCAGTCCTTGAGGTGTGTCATGGGTAGCCCAGGGATTTAGGCTGGTACTACCTCCTCTCTTAGGACTCTCAATCACATCCAGTTTGATTTCTCTGCTCAGGGAAAGAGAAGGATGGAATTTCATAAAGAATAAAGAGTGGGGAGAAAGCAAACTTACAAATTCTGTAAGAAACCGAAGCCTTGTATCCATGTCATGGCTGGGGAATAACCTGTTATGGATACCCTTTTCTTTCCAGAGCGTACAATCATCACCCGCTAAAACTTCCAGCCAACTGCCGTGTCAGGTACCTGCAAGCACCCCTCAGCAGCCCACACAGCAGCAGCCCAGAGGACCAAACCAATCTAAGGTAGCTCACTGCCTTCTCACTTTTCTCCCTTGGTTGTCTTTGCCTGCTGCCAGGGTTTATACCCACAGGCAGTGGGTACAAATGTACCACATTCCACTGGGTGTTGTCTGTGGATTAAAAACAATGAGGGGCTGGAATGGGCAGCCTTGATTCACAGGGGTGTTGCAGATTCTTGAAGGACTGCTGCTGAACAGAAGAGGTGGCTGCTGCATGGAGAGAGGGTGGTGTGGGCAGTGTGGCTGCTGCGGAAGGGGCATGTGAGCCCAGAGGGGTAAAAGGGCTGTGACCTTTTAGTCTCTGGTATTGCTGAGCATGCTGTCATTTCCGTTCCCTGCCCTGAGCATGCCAGGTAATCACCACTTTGTGCTATACTGCTTCAGGAAAGAGAGCACCTCTACCTTTAACCCTCTCCAGGTGCTGGCTGTAAAGAGGCTATGTAAATGGCATCTCACCCCTTTCTAGCCTGCTTAGCAGTTTCTCTAAACTGTAATTAAGATACAGAAATATTATGAAGAGTTTTTAGAGCTTAGAGGATAGTTTCTGAGTCAGTTCCTGGAAAGGTTATAAAGACAAAAGTAATTTATAGTATATTTAGAGTGAGAAATCTGCTTTGCAAAGGGTCAGTGCCGTGGTTTGCTTTGAGACCTTGGAGAAAGTGGAGAAAGTAAATAGCCTTTGTGCTGCAGAGTTGTCTGTACTGACTCCTCCAATCCTTTTGCCTCTCTGTCGGGTCAGAAGCCAGGTCTGCAGGTGGTCACAGGGCAGCTGGCCTACACCAAGTTGTCTTTCTCAGCACCTCCAAACCTGCAGCCTTTCTTCCCCAATGGTTTCCATAAGCAGTCACTGAAAATTGGTACTTCTGGTAAAACCAGCCCACCCAGTGTGTCAAAAAAGGTACCCTCCCAGCACATCCCAGTGGCCTGTGCTATTGTTTCCAGCCCTTCTCAGGAAGAGTGGACCCCAGCTGAGCTGGTCTGGGGTCACTCTTCTACCTGTAGGTCACAGAAGAGATGAGCAGCTTTCCAGGGAAAACAGGATGGGCAAAGGCATCAATACGTACACATGTTGGAAGTGGCATTCAGCTGCTGCCCAGGGTTCTCTGCTCTAGGGGAACAAGTTTCTGTGTGGGTTATGCATAGCTGCTGTAGAGGGAAAGGCCTGATCCTCCTTCTTATGGGCAGTTATGTGCTGATTCCTCTGGTAAAGCTGAGTCATGAGCACCACTTCCTGCAACACTTGGGGTTTCCTTTGGAGCTCTGGTGCTGCTGAGTGCCCTGGTGCTCTCCACCCACCAGCAGGCTGTGAAACTTGCTGCTAAGTGAAGCTGGCTTGTGACCTCAAAGTAGGCACTGTAGAAGGAGGTGGGCAGAAGACAGGCCCTGGATGTATTGCAGAGAGTAGGCTGAACACACAAGGGAAATGCCCTTTCCCTCCGAAGTGCTGCAGGAATCCCCCGCTTGGATAGATGAGGCTCTCCCTGTCCAGAGAAGTGAGGAGGTGGTTTGTGGTGTGGCTGCTTTAGCATTGGAAAAATCAGCTAAAGATTTCCAGCTGTGAGTTGAAGGGGAAATTTGTCTTCTTCCCCTGCAGCCAGGGCATTATGCACAGAGTCCAGGGAAGGAGATAGGCTGCTGTGGGCAGAGCAGTGCAGACTGCTGGGGACAGCACAGGGACAGGTGATGGTCTCTCAAAGCAGCTGTGAGACAGGAGTTGATGTAGACTTTTCCCTGATTTGCATTAATTTCCTCTTCTGCCTTCATTCTAAACAGTCCTCATCGCAACCTGGCTCTCCTGCAGCCCCTTCCCCCTCCCAGATGGACCTGGAGCAGCAACAGCACACGCCGCTTTTTGGAACTCCTCCACCTCCTCTTCCAGTTCCCTCGGTCCCAATGAAAGAGCCACCACCAGGCTATGAAGAGGCCATGAAGCAACAGCCAAAGGCCCAGGTGAGAGCAGTTATTCTCCCTGGTTTTCTTGGAGAGCAGATGAAAAGTTGCCGTTGTAAATCTACTTAGTTTCTTGATGTGGGCCAGTGATAGGGAATGGAGGTGCAACTACACCTTTCTCGTTGAAGTTCCTCTGGATGGTTTGGGGCGGGCCCTAAATCACAGGTAAAAAATCCCAAGCCATTCATTGCTGTTGCTGACCATGCTTTCCCAGCCAGTAACAGCCTGGGTTATAGAGGACTCTGGTGCCATGTCATAGTGTACTCATTTTTGCTAGAAAACAGCCTCATCCCTGGGGGAAAGGAGGAGAGCCAGCAGCCAAGGGTGTTGCTGGAGGTGGAAGTTCCTCTGGTAAATAAGAAGCTAATCCTGCACTTGCTCTCCCCAGGAGAACGGCTGTTCCAGCCAGCAGATGGATGACCTGTTTGATATCCTCATCGAAAGTGGAGGTAAGGAGACAAAGCCAGCATTTCCCACAGTCCCTGGGTCTGAGTCTGGGGATTGCAGAGCTCTGAGGGGAGAGTCTGTCATGGCCTCGCTCTTTTCTCTGGTGTCCCTTCCAGTACCTTTAGCACTGGCAGTAGTCATTAAGGCACCGAGGGAGGTATCAGTCAGGCCTTAATATGATTCTGTGATTCTTGATGGCTCTGCTGCATCAGATTCAGGTACATCACTTCTGAGATACTGGACAGAGATGGGATTTCATGGAGGTGGGCTGAAAACTCCCCATAGCAAGGCAAGCACGGGCACAGGATGTTTCCTCATCCCAGCTGGTGGTTAGTGATGGATTAGTCTGGGGGGGAGTCTGTGGCCCTGGTAGGTGGGAGGGATCCTTCTGGTGTACAGCCAGACTTTTCCTTACCTGGCCTGTTTGTTCCCTCTACAGAGATTTCTGCTGACTTCAAGGATCAGTCGTCCCCAGCTGGGAAAGAACCACCTGTGGCCCCGGCCTGTTCCCCACCGCCCAGCAGCCAGCACTCCTCTGAGCTGGCGGTGCCGGTGTCCCTGGGGCAGCCGGTGCTTGTGGGCCGGCTGGAGGACTTCCTGGAGAGCAGCACCGGCCTTCCGCTGCTGACGGCAGGCCACGATGGGCCAGAGCCCCTGTCCCTCATTGATGACCTCCACAGTGAGATGCTGAGCAGCTCGGCCATCCTGGACCACCCGCCTTCACCTATGGACACCTCGGAATTGCACTTTGCTCACGAGCCGTCCGGGGGCATAGCCCTGGATCTGGCTGAGGCTAACTTGGACAGCATGGACTGGCTGGAGCTGCCAGGGGGTTCTGTCATGAGCCTGGCTCCCCTGAGCACCACGGCTCCTAGCCTCTTTTCCACAGACTTTCTTGATGGACATGATCTGCAGCTGCACTGGGATTCTTGCTTGTAATTCTGTGAGCAGAGACTGAAGGGAATGGGAGTGGGAGGGCACAGGCATGCAGAGGGAAGTGGCCAGTCAACCAAAAAAAAGAAAAAAGAAAGAGCTCCTAGTATTTGTACTCCTCCCCTAACAGTGTCCTTCCTGCGTGAAGCTGGCAGTGGGCCAGGCCAGGGCAGGGAGAATGGCTGGGGGGGGACAAGAGGCAGGAGGAGCTGTGGGGCTGGCAGCCTCCTGCCCACTCCACACAGCCTGGCCCAGCCGGGATGAGAGCAGAGCTAGCAGCCCCTGTTCCTCCAGGCAGGAGCAATGGCAGCACATTGTTTCCTCAAGTGGGACAGAGCATGACTGGGCCTGAGCTGTTTCCAGAAGCAGCACTCTGCGCCTTCCTGGGATTGGCGGATAAAGGGGGTTGTGCTGCCCCAGCACGGTCACTCTTAACGGTTGTGGAAGGGGATTCTACCTCTGGAGCAGGACATAAAGGCAGGAGGGCTGCCTGGGGCCCAGAGCAGCTGCCGTCTGCACCACCTGCCATCTCTCAGGGGAGGATCTGATCTGCCGCAGGGCTGGGAGGAGCTGGGCAGAACAGGCACCTCTCTAAATGTAGCCAAAGGGAACCAGGGCTCCCCACCAACCTGGTAACGTCTAAGCTGGTTTCCCAAATACTGCTGAGCTTGGCAGAGGCCTGCCAGCCTGTCTGCTAGCTTCACTCATTTTGGGCTGCAAAACAGTTTTTTAAGGTGCTAAAATCAGGTCATTATATGTTAAAACTGCTGTCAGGCACAGCCCATTGCCCCCAGCTCCCACGGCACTCGTGACATGCCCAGGTGAGCAGGCCAGTCAGCCTGGACAGGGACACAAAAGCGTCTGCGTGTCCTGGGGAGCGGGTGAGGGGCACAGCTGGCAATCAGTAACACATCATTGGGGGCCATGTGCAATCTGTCTCCTGCCTTGCCTGTGTTGGTGCCTCGCTGTAGCACTTGCCCCAGTGGAAAGCAGCAGCTGGGGATGGATGTTGGACCCCGTAGGCAAGGAAGGGGAAGTGGGACTGCAAGAGTGGTGTTGTGTGGCACAATGCAGGTCCTGGCTCAGTGACTGTGAGGGCCCCTTTCTGGGGAGGAGTCTGAAAGCAAGTATTGGGCAGCTGACCTCTGCTCTTCCCTCCCTCCAGTCCCACAGGATAAAAGGCAAAAGTAAATGGCTGCTTACTTTTAGCTGGTGCCCTGTGTGCCTGTAAGGTCCCAGGCTGGTGCCTTGGGGGAACTGCAGACTGAGGAGTGGGTGGACAAGCCCCCCAGACCTCAGAGTCATGACGATGCTATTCCTTGGGCATATTCCTCTGTGGTAGAACACCAGGCCTGTGGCTCACTCTTGTGCTGTTACTCCTGTTACTTGAGAATTCCTGTGTCAGTAGTAACTCACGGCCATACTGAGCAGGTGGGACATGGCTTACGTGGATGTGGCCACCTCGCCACAAGGCTGTCCCTGCTTTGGCCCTGAGCTGGGTCCAGGCCACTTGTGCTGAGTGAGGTGGGGGAAGCTGTGGCTTCTGAAGTCGTTTAGACTGAGGTACTGACCTGCTCAGGCAACGAAAGAATCAACTGCCATCCTTCTCAATACCTCCTTGAGGATGCTGTCCCCCCTTTTCCCCCACGCTGGGCCGCAGAGCTTCCTGCTGGGGAGGGGTAGCTGTGAGCCATGTGCTGCTTCGTTGCAACTTTGGTACCTGGTCCTCTTCCTAGGGAGAGGCTGTGCCACAGGGGTGCTGGTACCTCTGCTCCGTTGGAGGCAGGTGAATGCCAACCCTGCACAATGTGCTCTCCCTCAGCCACTGAACTGGCAGCTGGGTGGGGTCATGCCTGTTTGCAGCTGGGAGATACTCCTGCTTTCCTGAGCCCTTTGCTTGTTAACTGCATGGGGAGCCACTTTCTCAATCATTTGCAGGGGGAGCCTGCTGGCAGCTTCCTTTCTTTCCCCTCCTCTCTCCTCTGGCCCTGAGCTGTAAGCAAGTTGGAGCCTCTTATCTGCCTCCCTCAGTGTCCGGGTTGGGGAGGACACCACCCCCCTCCCTCTTCCCCACAGGCTTTCTGTTCCTCAAGCTACAGTGTTACATCCTAAAAATCAGAATGAAAGAGACTGGTGGTCTCCTGAGCCTTCCCTGAATTCTCTCCTGGTGCAGCCCACTGGGAGCAGTGAGTACTTAGCAATCACCTTCAAGAGCTTTCACCAGCTCTGCCAGGGCAGCTGCCCAGCTGTGGGAGCAGGAGGCAAGGAGTTTCTAAGGAGGAAAGTATGGGGAGAGTGGGAGGATCTCCGAGATGCTAGGGGGATAATGTGAGGCTGCCTGTTTGTCAGACTCAAGCAAAATCAGGTTCTTCTAGCCCATAGTTGCAGTAACCCCCACAAAAACCAGCTGTATGATTTCTTTGGTACAAATAGGTACCATTCTGCAGCTATTAAATAAAGAAGGAAATTATCAATAAAGTGCAATGAGCTCCTAGAGGAAGGTGGGAGCACTCCAGCTGCAGTCCTGGCCTGACCCAGCCCTGGTTCCTTGCCCTGGGCCAGGTACTGCAGTGATTGGCAGAGATGCCAATGCCTGATAGCAGTGCAGCCCTTCCCTGAGATTGCTGGTGGAAGGCTGAGCTCACAGCTGCTCCCTTTTCACCTTCACCCATCCACCATCACGTGTGAAACTGTAGGAATTTAGTGACCCTGACTTTGCCTAACATACTTGCATTGGATGAAGAGCTTCAAGTAGTCCAGAGGATACAGAACCATGAGCCTCATGTCCTGAGGAGCCTGGCTGATGTGTGGGAGCCCCTCTGCACAAGGGGCTTTTGCCAGGAGAGTGAGCGATAACCCTGTGCCTGTGGGCAGAGGGGAAGGTGATGCCTCAGCCCTGCAAATGTTAGAAAGTCTTTTCCCCAAGCAGTGCCCAGAGCAGGCTTGCCCAGTTCTCTGCTTTCTTACTATTATTTCTTTGAATAATAGTTCAATAGTTCTTTGTTGGAAGAGGTATTCCCCTGGACATACATTTTTTGCACCCATTGGGAAAAACGAAGTCTGATGTTCTGCCTCTACTTTGAATGTAATCCTGAATCTTTCTGCTGTAACCACTACTTGTTTGTAATGTGTATTTGACTAGCACGCACTCTCCCTTCCACTATGCAGCCAATGGCGAGGGGTGATCAGCACCATCAGAGTCGGATGGTGTTGGGGCATCAGATCCAGAGTGAGTATTCAACTGGAAAAGGATAAAAGTGACAAGTTAATGGGGGAGAGAATGGATCTTTAAATTGAATTATTTTTTCAGTTACAAATATTTGAAGAAAAAAAATCCATTTTATTAAAAAAAATTCCAAACAGCCATGTTCTCGAAAACTTCTCTGCTGTGCTGGTGGGAGGGCTTGAGGCCATTCTTCCTTTTCTAGTTAAGGTTGGGTGAACTCTCTGTGTCTTTTTCAAACCTGAAAAAAACAGCTTAAGTGGTGGTGGCTTATCCTTCTCAGCTGCAGGGAGATTCCCTCAGTGTATGGAAATTACCTACCCTGCAACCAGAAGCAGGTTTTATCAGGGACACCTATTAGTCTCCCACAGCCCAGCAGGCTGGTCTGGACTGCAGGTGGTGGTGAGGTGACACTGCTCCTTCCACAGCCACATTCCAAAGGAATTACCTTCACTGAAAACACTCTCAAATCAGAACATACGCTGCAACTTCCACCCTCCCACAAGCTTGGACTTCTAAACACAGTTCTCCCAAGGGCCAGTGCCCTGTTACTGTCCCACTTTGCAGCTCAGCCTACACTTGCTTTTTCCAGAGACACTTCTTGTACAGACAATACTGCTGTCCCCACCCAGCCCTGCTTTCTGCTTGCCCCTCTGCCTTTCCTAAGGTCCTCCCCCTGCAGTGTCCCTACAACCTGTAGTTTCCAGTATTTCTGGCTGTTCTGGGGCTCTGCTGTGGACCTGCTCTTAGGGCTGGTGGCACAGAGGCGAGGCAGGGCTGCCACTGCTGGCAGCAGAACTGGCTCTGCTCTGGCTGCTGCCTGACCTTGTGGGCTGCTCCAATGCAAGGAGCTCCCTTGGTGCCAGCACAGAAATGGGATTGCCACTGTCAAATGGCAGAGAGGAAAAATTAAACCAAGTCCTGTCCCTGTCAAAAAAAAAAAAAAAGACAAAGCCCAGCAACTCTCCCAAGACGCAGTTTTTATTTACAAACCCACCAAATAAAGCAAAGTAAGAATCTAGTGTCATCCCATCAGTAGTTTCTGCTCACAGACAAGCGCTTTCAGTAGAAAGTCACAGACTCCGTATGCAGAGCCACCACCACAAAGCAGCAATTCTCCACTCCTGACCCACGTCCCCGTTGCCATCGCAGGGCGAGGAGGACGAGTTAGTCTCCCTGAGCCAGCTCCAACCTAAACCTTGTCCTGAGCTACAACAGTGCCAAAATATACATGTTCCTGGAGTAAATTTACAGCTTTTTGGTTAACAGTAAAAATCATCCCAAGACTAAAATGACAGCATGAAACACTCTTGTTTAGAGGAGAGGTGGTTTTTGCCTGCTCCCAGAGTAGACAATGACCATCCCCTAAGGCTGTTACAGTGGTAACAGGCTGGTAAATTTGGGCAACTCCTGTCAACACCCCACACCGGTGCCAGGGAGGTGGGATGAAACTGATGCCAGTTCCCCCTTCTCAGCTCCAGGTCAAAGGAACTTGTCCATGTGTTCCCCAGCAGAGGGGAACCCTTGGCTGGCATGGGGAGGGGATGTGCTCTCCCTGCTCCTGTACAGCAGTGAGTCTCTCACCAGCCCAATTCCACATGCAGCTACAGTGCCAACTGTCAATGGCACCAGCTCTCATGGATCAAAGCCACCCCACAAGGGCCAACTCTTCCCCACAGCTCCAGCCACAGACATGCTCACATCCCCACAAGTGACTGCCAGCCCATGGGGCAGAGCACAGTGGCTCCAGTCAGGCTGCTTCCCTAGGCACCGGTGGGGAGGCAGGGCTGAGGAAAGCAGAAGAGGGGGGTGGCAGAGATGTGGAAAGCTGGGAGGGGGCACTTGCTTTTTGTAGCCAGAACACACTTGTCCCTTGGCAACATCACCCTCAACCATCAGCCCCCTCGGGTCTGCAGCTCAGCCTCTCGGCACTGCTCCGTCTGTCCCAGGTGGTCTGGCAGCCCCTGGGGGGGGATTTTGTCACAGATACAAGTGGGTGGGGTGGGGAAGGGGAGGGGGTGAGACGTGAGGGGGTGGAGGAGAGGAGTGTGGCCATTGAGAAGGTCCCCAGGATGGGGCGGGGTGGGGGTCACCCATCTATGTCCCAGCTGAAGAGATGGTGCTTCACGAGCATGTCCTGCACCCCTTCCTTCAGTGGCTTCTTCTCCTTCTCCTGCAGGATGACACAGAGACCCGGGTCACACCCGGAAAAGGGGAGGTTGTGTCTGTGGGCAGAGCCTGAGCATGCCAAGGCTCTGGCACCCAGACAGAGCAGCTTCCTGCACTTCCCACCTTTGCACAGCTGGCACAGGGAGAGGCCTTTGGCTTGGAGAGCACGGGGGAAAGGGAGCCTGTCATTTCCCTCTGTCCCAGCTGGGCAGGGCAGGCAGCCCCCTCTGCCACCACTGCCCCACAGCTCCTGCTGCACACCCTGCCCTGACAGGGAAAGCAGCCCCATCCACAGCCTCTGGAGCTGGCTCCAGAGGAGGCAGAGGATGGGCTGAAGCACAAAGCTGGGAGACAGGCAGTAAGTGAAGCCCCTGGCTGAGTGAGAGAATGAGAGATGCCACCTACTCACCTCCCTCTTTATTGGCAGCTCCCAGTCCTGAGAGAGGCTGAAAGCAAATTTGCCGAGGACTCTGCAACAAAACCAGAAGAGAGTGATGTTAAAACAGACCCCCAGACCACACTCCCAGCCTTTGCCCAACACTGCTGCCCCAGGCACACAAATACACTGTCTCCCCAGCTTGTCCTGGCATGCCACTGAGCCTACAAGGATGAAATTCCTTGTTCGATGGTGTTGAAAAGACAGCAGCAGTCACTCATTCCCTGTTTCCCACTCCTTGCTGGGCTTCACATCCTCCCAGGCCCAGGCTGGAAGAGGGGGTTGAAGATGTGACTCAAGTGCAGCCCCTACAGAGCCTGGTGCAGTAGCACAGGGAGGCACGGGCAGCCCCAGGCTCTGGGAGACTGCAGACACGCCTGGCTCAGGGCTGCATGCAGCTGGCAATAGCAGATGGCAGGTTCCTCTCCAGAAAGCAGACCCCTTCCTGGAGCACCTCAGAGTTCTGCAGCACCCTTCCTCTCCCTGGAGCAAAAGTGTCCTGCAGCAGAAGTGCTCTGAGGGGTTGGCACGGGGAGCTCCCTTGCTGGCTGGGAGAAGTAGGATGTAAGACATGAACCTGTCCCACATGGTCCTTTGGCTGTGCCCAACCGGCACTGCCCCCATGCTGTGGGACACGGCAGCCCAGAGGCGGCAAAAAACCCCTCCCATTCAGCAGCAGGCTGAGAACACGACACCCTGAAGTGTGCACACACAGGCCTGCTCTGCCTACAGATGCTCCCATTGGGGCCCGAGGCAACTTGGTGGTGCACGCAGAAGCCAGCTTCCACTGAACGACAGCAGGAACCAGGCTGGAGCAGTGGGGATGGCAAGGGATTTGCAAGACTTACAGGTCTGTGCTTCCAGCTCCCTGTGCTTCCAGCTTCCAGCTCCCTGGAACTTCACCTGGCTTTGCAAGAGTGCAGGAGGGCCAGGAGCATGGATGCCTGGAGCCACAGGGATGTGTGCCCTGGGCTCCAAGTGACTGCCTTGTGTGAGCTCAGGCACTAAAGCTGCTTTCAGCCCCTGACAACACTCCCTCACCTAATCAAGGAGTCAGTGGGTGACTGACTCTTTCCCAGCCAATGACTGTCCAGCTGTCTCCCTTGCACATTCCTTGCTCCCTGCTTGGACTTAAGAGTGGCTGGCAAAGGACATGGAGAGCAGTGGGGTTGAAAAAGCAGACTCTCCATCAGAGTAGATGTACATCAGAGTAGGTGTACAGCAGGAGGCTGCTGGCAGGCAAAGGCTGCCTGCTTGTCACAACAGGACCCCAGGAGCCAAGCTCTGCTCTTGGATCAGGCAGGCACAGTGCCTCACAATAAACTGTCCAGAGATTTGTTGCTGCCTCAGCACACAGCAGGAAATCTCTATGGCTGGGATGTCTGGGCAGCCCATGCTGCAACTCACTGGAGGGGGCCTAAACCAGCCATAGTGAGGACAACCTCCTACAGAGGAGGAGGAAATCTCTTCCAGACACTGGCATGGGGACATGCCATGGGGACACTCACCTCAGCTCACATTTGATCTGCACCCAGCCAGGACTGCGCAGGAACGACCAGGGATGGAACCACTTCTCCACGGTCTGCAGGCTTGAGCACAGCACCTCCAGCCACAAATGTAGAACCTGCTCACTGCAACAATGGGGTAGAGGCTTGTTACTCAGCTGCAGACAGGGAAAGAAACCCCATCCCTCTGTGGTAGTCTGTTTTCAGCCCTACCCTTGACCCCCACCCATAGCCGTGTCCCCAGTGGGAACAGGATAACCCAGTAAACTTGTGTGAGCCACTCCATACAACAGGAACTCCTTCTTCCAGGTAGGAATCAGGCCAGCACAATGCACAGGTCTCTCCCAGTGGCTGCAGTGAGAGGGTGGAAAAATGATGCTGCGGTCTAAGACTGAAACCACTGCTGCCCTTAAGCCCATTCTGTCCCTTCCCAAGCTCTTTGCAGCCAAAATGCTGAGGGTACCAGGGGCCAGATGACTCACTTGAGTCCAACACAGATGAGAGAACGAAGCTTCACATCCATCTGTACATGTGCAGCATCGTGTGTCACGTTCACGGCCTGAACCGCCTGCAGGGAAGGAAGGTGTGGTTACTGCTGGGCAGCCACTTCAGCAACACAGCCAAATGCTGCCCTCCCTGGAGCTCCTACCCCCACCAGTGCCCCCTGCTAGCACCAGAGGGGATAAGGAAAGGTCTGGGAGACTCTGGAGCATCTCCCTCCAACAGTCTCCACAGGAAATGTCCCCAGAGTAGGAGATGGGCTCTGGCTGGGCTTGGGGCAGCACTCACCCGGTAAAGCAGCTCCTCTGGAGTGAGGACTTTGCCATCTTCATCAAGCCTGTAAAGATCACAGCAGAGACCCAGCTAGCTCCAGTCACCCTGGGCACACGCAGGCCTTTCCTGCTTCATACCCCAACAGCTCTCGTGCTACTGCTGAGCCCAGAGGTGCCCCTGCAGCCATGAGAGCAGATACAGACCCAGAATCAAACACAGGAGCCCAGGGGAAGGGACAAGAGCCACTGCCAGCCCCAGGTCAGCACAGGCATAGCAGCCTGCTGACACCACACCCACAGGAGCATGGAGCAGACCATGAGCCTTGCCAAGGTGCAGAGCAGCATCAGTTTGATGAGCACGGAGGAGCAGGGCACAGACCTGTAAGTCTTGCAGAGCACAAGGCGAGAATACACGGAGTCAAAGTCCCGTTCCACTTCCCGGCTTGCAGCCTGGAGGAGCAGAGGGACACTCAGCACGCCTGCCCTACAACCCGTCACCTCAGCCCTCTGGCAACACTGCCCCATGAAAGGAACTGGGACATCTCACCTCTTCAATGAACAGCCAAGGGTGGCAGGCTCCCCCCAGCAGAGATGGCTTCTTCAATCCATGTTCAAATATGGACTTCAAGGCTGGACAGAGTGTCCCTCGCACCAAGTCTGTCACTCCCTCTGTGACAGAGTCATCTCCAGCAATGGAGTACTGAGGAACAGGAAGAGCCAGCTCTCAGGGGGCAGAGCATGGAGGTGGTTCACTCACCTACACCTCTGCACGGACCAATTCCACTCCCAGGTGCCTGCCAGAACCCCTTCTCCCCTCTACCTGTCATGCTCTTGCATAAGGCCCCATTTTCTGTGCTACTGCAGGGGATCTCCTGGGATCTTTGTGTTTAGGTGGTGCCCAGGAGGCCACACAAGTGAGCTCAGCAGCATCAATGACCATCCTGGCAGCATTCAGCACACAGGAATGTGATGGTGGGATGCTGACTGAGCTAAGGTGTGGAGAGGGACTTGCACTGAGGGTCTCTGGGACTCCGTAAGCTGCTAAAAGTCAAGACAAACAGAACCAAATAGGAATTTCCAGATCAGGGGGTACACCACTTTGAGGTATCACACTGACACTCTGTTAACACTCCCATAAGTGGGATCCTCTCTGTTTCCACAGTAAGAAGGAGGAGAAACACTCTGCAGTGCAGGACATTTCTCAGCACATAGAGGTGATCTGCATCTAAGGAGCCAGCCCTGAGAGAGGGGGAAGGAAGCGATAGGTCCATACTGACATCTCTCTGGGGGCTTCTCTAGGGGGACTTGGGTCAGCCTTTGAGCTCTTCCTCACTCCTCAAATGCTGAGAAGAGAGAGAACCAGGCCTTCTTCACTTCCCCTGAAAACTGCTTAGGTCAACAGCTGCTGATGTTTGTCTCATACACACTACCCGAATCTTGAGGATATATTGAAGTATCTGCTATAGATAAGTGCCATGCCATCACTGCCAGCTGTAAGAGGAACTAAGACAGATTGTCCCCTTGGGCACAGCTGCTTGGGAAGAATTTACTGTCATGGTCACAAAGCATGAGCAGGATCCATAGGTACAGCCTCAAAGGAGTAAAAGAACACAGGCAGCTGGAAGCAGACAGAACACTGCCCTGCTTCTCTCCCTGCTGCTTTCTCATCTCTAGGGTCCTTGAACACAGGTGCCTCTGCAGCCCTCTGGGGCCTTCATTCTCCACTTGGTCAGCATGAGGAAGTTGAGTAAACAGGCTTAGGAAGATAAGCTGCCTGATCACATCACAAAGCACTCAATGGCCAGAGAAAGCAGACCGAAGGAGGGAAATCTATGGCTCTTTTCAACTGTGCTTTTTTCAGTTATGACATAACCCTTTTTTTTTAATGTGAAGGGTTTTTTTTGTAATGGTGGGGTTTTTATGTACCTCTTTACTCCGCTCATCCAAGATCTCCACAAATTTTGCAGGAAACCAACCTACAAAGAGTGAACAAAGAGATGAGCCTGACAAAGATACTGAGAAATCCTTACACAAAGCCCAGTGGTAGCTGAGAAAAAAAAAAAATTCAGAATTCATAGGGCCTACCACCAAAGAAGGAAGCAAGTTGCCTCAAAATCACAGTAAGTAAGGCGGCAGCACAAGAAAGCAAATTGCAGGACAATGCCCGCACGCAGCAGTGGTGACATGCACCCAACCACCCCATGCCAGGAGGATGGAGCCTAAACTTGCTGTTTGCAAGAAGTAAGCAGGTCACTGCTGCATGACTGCTCTAATACATTTCCTTTGTCCCTGGCAGATACTCTGGGTACCTGGCAGAGCCTTTGCTGCCAGAGCAGTTGTTGTACATGAATGGATGCTCTGCATCCAGCCCCACTCTCTCCAGTGTTCTCACCTCTCAGTCCATTCAGCTCTCCCACCCAACAGTGCTCATCCTTCTGGGAAATGATCTGAAACAGAGGGAGTGGAAAATACCAGTTGAAGAGGTTGCAGTGGCAGGAAGGGTACAGCTGCCTGGCTGTGTGACCACAATGAGGAACTGCTTTCTTCTGAACTGCTTTGCCAATGTTCTCTTCTCACATAGTCCAGGGCCTTCAAGGGCACAAAGCTACTGCAAATATCCTCTTCTCCCCAATTTTAGATGTGATGCTCACAATTAAATGCAAATGGATGCTTTTACAGTCTTATCACAATTCAGTGTGCAGTGTTAAACTGGGTTGGACCAAATCCATCTTTTGCACAGCCAGGACAGGGACTTCTACAGCAGCCAGGAAAGGGACTTTGTGGTGGCACCGAGAATGACCCACTGGACAACACTCACAGGAACATACTGCCCCATCCCTGGGCAGTGCCTAGAGGCACCAGCTGCTTCTCTTGGGCTGCTAACTGGGCTCTGAGCTTATCTCCTCCCTTCTTTCCCTGCAGGAGAGGTAGCACAGAGTCCCAAACAAGCTGGGTCTGCTTGTCCCCCCGGTGCCTGTCCCCAGGCTGACATACCGTAATGATGTCGTTCTTGCGGAAGCCCAGCTCATCATCATCGTGGCGCTCAAAATCCAGCAGTGCCTTGGCGCGGCGGCGCCGGTTGCGGGAACAGGCCACGTAGGTCTCATGGTCCCGCTGGTGGCTCTCCATGCTGTAGTCTGGGGTCAGATCCTAGCAGACAGGCAAACGAGAGCAGAGAGGAATCAAAGTCCACAGGTGACTCCCAGCTATCTGCCTGCCCCTGTTCCCAAACCTTTTCCTGCTCCTAGACAGCAGACAACCTCTCAGTACAGCCCTCCACCACAGATCGGTTAAGCAAGCCTCATCCTCCAGCCATTACACCTGGTGTGTTCTTTCTCAAGCCCACACTTCAAGAGCATTTGAACAGCCCTGTGCTGAACACTCAAAACCCATGCCTGGAGCACAGAGCAGAGCAGATCCAGGTGTTTCCACTTACAATTATGCAGTTCTTGGGATCCACACACTGGAAGTGCCGTGCCACCTGGAGAATGGCCTCACGCAGGTCAGCCACCAGCTCTGTCTGCTTGATGTTTTTGGCTTTCAGTGCCTCCAGATCATCATCCCCTGATGGAGCCCATGCAGCCAGAGAGAAGGTGAGGGAAGTAAAGCAAGTACATGGTATTTTTTTTTTTGTTATTGTTAAAAATTACTGGTTCTGAAGAAACCAGAAAAGCCTAACATCAGAAGTACCTAAACTAAGGCAGGTACTTACTGCCAATCTATTCAATAATGTAAACAGTACATACCAATTTGACTGCATCAAATTTTAAGGAAATGATACTTCAAATTGCATATGGAACTGGAATATGTCATCTTTGATCTGTCTGGGAAACTCAGTATACCAAGGTACTACTTTAGAGAAGTGTCTACAATATATAGTCAGCTGAAAGGTGGGACACAAGACTGGGGAACTTGCAACAATTCCCTTCAGCTGAAATTCTCTTGAAACTGAATCAGGTTTTGGTTGCATTACTTCTGATATTTGTATAACTCACTGGCTGAGAGCATATTCTTTACCAAGTCTTGGAAAAGATCTGAAAAACCAAGACACCCCCCTTTCCGTCCCAGTCATGGAGTCAGAGCCACAAGAGACCTCAAACTCCCTAAGAGCCAAACTTCAAATGTTTGGGGTGTACAGAAGTGGTCACGAGCCCAAAGTAAAAGTTACCAAAGTATCTTTTAACTATCACTAATCCCCTCCAGGAGTTTTGACAGCCTATGTCTATTACCTTATGCAAAAAGATACCTGATGGCATGGATTCTTTAGACAGTTAATATATCTGAATGCCTTAGATATTGGGTACATGATGTTTGGAAACAATGAACCATTTGCTTCTTTTTCTAAAAAATCATTTTGTATTAAATCCCAAGTGTACTTTTATATATCTATTTTTGCTCCCTCTATAATATACTGAAGATGTGGTAGCTTGATTAACAAAATTAACATTTAAACTAATATATTTTTCACTGAACTACAATGTTTGTACAAACACAGCTTTTATTCAGGAGCCAAGTAAATAATTGGCTAGCAAATTAGTACCCTGCTTATCTTCTAGCAGCGTTATAGAAAACAATATGAATAAAGCGTGGCCTGAGCTACAGCTGCTGCAACAGCTATAAGCACATTAAGCTTCTGCTAATTGAAGAGTGATTAACAGTATCTCTTAATCATGTGATCCTAATTAAAAAGACCCAAACTTCAGAAATGTAAATAAAAGCACAAAATTAGATATAAAATTATTTTAATAATTGTTTTCTATTTGCTACATTAAATTATTTGAGGTACATCGGATACACAGAGCTTAAGAGAAAACAACTTCACTTCTGGACTAGAAAACTTGTGGGGCATAGTTATTCCCAGTCCAAGCAACAAAAAAATAACAAAATCTCCTCCTCAGTATCCAGGGGTAGGTACAGAGCATGCCAGAACTCTCACTATTCAGAGATGCAGAGACTGAAAATAGGTGAACACGTAGACCTCGGGGGTTCCCAGAAATTTCATGCTGCTAAAATAGAATGCAACTAGAGAAGAAACTAAACTACAGCTACACTAGCTCTGTGGGCTGCTCTCATTTACATAGATCATTGATTCTTTCTGTCCTCTCTCAGTCCCATCACAGGCCCATCTGGCCAAAACACCATGCTCTTCCCTCTGTACTCAGATCAATCCTAGCCAAACACAAACAGGAGATGTGGGAAGCAAGTTTCACACTCTCTCACCTTAGAGTGGGCATGGTACAGAGAAAAGCAGCTGGCATGTCCCCCAGACTCACCTCACTGCACTCAACATGTACCCTTTCAAACTTCACCACCCACATTTCCAAACAGGAAACCACACTGCATGATCAGCCACATGTGAGGCTCTACTTTGAGCCTGCAAAGACTGATGAGCTGCGCAGCTCTGCATAGGAGGAGCTCTTCTGCATTCCATTGCTGCAATACCCACACAACAGGAAAACACCTCTTGCACATTCTGCTCTCCACCAAATAATCTTTCATTATTTCCTTCTTTTCCTGCACTGTAAATCTGGTTCAACTCTTTGAATCTCAACTACAGAAAGCCCTGACCGACCTGATCTAGCATGAGCAAGAGTCTGCTTCCAGCAGGAGGCATTGGAATACAGACACTTGAGAGGTCTCTTCTAAACAGTGCTCCTGTGATTCTATGACTCCTGCCCAAATTACTACCACATCTGAATTCACTCTAAAGAAGAAGAATTAGGCTCTGGGTAAGTTCTCCTTCCCTCTCAGATGAGGGCTAAGTAGCAGTTCTACACAGTAACTATCACAGGCAGCAGACTTGACATTTAGGACTGACTGTCAGTTCCCAGCAGAGGGTGAATTTATCACATACCAGCTTTCCTTCCTCACACTTGGGCCGAATTTTTCCATTGTGGTCAATTGCTGCAGGATGACAACTTCTCAGTTTTAACCAATATTTTAAATACTAAGAATAATGTTAGTAAAACACATGATGGTCATTGCACAGAAGCCCCACTAAAATGATAAAACCCTATCAATTATCTCTGTTCTACCACTGATATATTTTAAAGCTTGAACTTAAAATTTATCTTTGTGCATGTGCATAACTCACTATCACCTTTATAAAAACTCTCAAACTGTCAAGGACACTATCTGAGACACAAGAAAGGTGTGCGTGGAAGCCAAGTTCCCTGCCAGTTCAGTCTGTACCAACTGTATGATAACATTACGTACAAAAGCTCTGAGTTTAGGTTGCACAAGCAACTTTTCTGCATTTCTTCACTTCTGCACGCTTGACTTTACAGCATCAAGGGTATTCCACCATGATTTTTCTATGTAATGTTCTATGGGCTTGTAGGAAACCCGTGACATTATATCAGCTTCCTGGAGAACATCAGAAAAGCTCCTCTCTGGAAAGTCCAGTAAAGACCATTTTTAGATTTATTCAGGCCATTTCAACAACAACAGGAACACTCTTTGAGCCCTGCAAACATACTGATGTTGTCTGTTGCCAGGTACCCAGAGTTGTCTTCTTCCAGAAAAACAATTCTTGTGGTGACATGTGGCAATTTCAAGAAGGCTAGCCAATTTCAAGTAAGGTGATGACAGTAAGGCTTACAGCAGAAAGGGCTCTTATGGAATCAAGAAATAAGTTACTCTTAAACCCCTGCAAAAGCTATTTTGACTGTACCCTTTCTGGACATATGTTGGCTTGGCTCATAAGTGAAGAAAATTAAGAGTCAAAACCAAGATTTCCCCTTATTGTTGAAGTCACAACATCAAACTCTCAGAATAAGTAAGGGAAAACATAATGATGCTTTCATTTATAATTTTGTTGGGTGACACACTAGACATCCTGCCTTGTCTCAGATCTTCAGAGATGTTCCTGAACTGAGCAGAGTAAGATCAGAGAGTACCACATACACACTGTGGACTGCATAAGGCCTGCCAGAAAATGTGTTTGACCTGTTTGTCAGTGCAAGAAGGACATTACAGCTGGGCTGAGCTGCACCTCCTGTTGGTCCGCTACTCATGGACTGTCTAACCTAAAATTTACTTTCTGAGCTCAGATCGAAGAAATCCAATAGTGAACTGCACTTCTTCCCTCTCATCCTTCAGTTCTGACTCCCTTCTCTCCAATCCCTCTGTTCCAACATTGCCCTGCTTTGCCTGCTCCCCTCCTTCCTAAGCTGCTATAGCCACCAACTACACATGAAAGGCGCAGGATTGTCCTTACCGAAAAGCAGAGAGGTGATGCCGGATTTCCTGCGCTGAGTCCTGCGTCGCACAATCTGTGGGAGAGGGAACAGAAAGAACAAAGTGCACACATGAGGACAGATTTCAGAAATAAAATAAAGCAACCCTCCACATCAGTCAGCTTGGGCAAGGGGTCCTGACATCTACCACTAGAAGGGGCAGGCCAGTGAACTGGCAGTTTTAGATAGGAATTGTTCTAGTCCTAATGCACTGAATCAGCTTTGCTGCTCCATCTGCTCCATGTGCAACAGGTTATTTATACCTTAATTATTACAAAAGCATAATTGAAGTTCGAGAATCAACCATGACCCATGTAAATAATTTTAACTCTAATTCTATTTGTTGCAAAAAGTAGTTCCACATGTAATTATGCATAGATTTCTAAGTGGATGGCTATTACATTTTAGAATTGCCTGAGTGTCTTGTTTGCAAGTCTAGATTTTAGTCCAAGATTAAACACAGGTGCATTTTTAATTTGGCTCCTCAAAAGCCTGCTTTTGAGGCAGAGCTGCTGCTGTTTTCGGACTCTACCTTCCAAGGTTATTTTAGTGTACCAGTTTCTTACTAATGGATTAAATCCAGTTCCTACTCTGTGTGCTTCAAGCAAATTCTGCCAAAAGCATATGTTGTTCCTTTTAGTTTCCATTAATGAAATGCATCACATTTCATCATCACTCTCATGAATGATAATTACAATCAGTGCTTCTCGTGAAGCCCCTGCCTGGGATGTTCCCGAGAGTCCTTTTTCACAGCCGGGTGATTGAAGAAAGAGTCAGAGTTCCTTGGCTTTCGTTCTCAAGGTTGTTTATTTTCTCTTATCTATAACATGTTCTCCCTGACCAGCCGAGATGCGTCCGGCAGGCCAGCTCAAGGCACTCTGCCCGCCCTCAGGGCAGTGGCATCTTTTTATACTAAAAACTACGTAGACATTATTTACAGTTAATCTCCAATACCTACCACCTATGTTAGACACTCAGTTTCTACTCTAAACCAATCCCAAAATGCCAACATCACCAAGAAGATGGAGACCATGAAGAAGAAGGAAGGAGGGCAGTACATGCCCAGATTCCTCCATCTTGACCCCCCTGTACACTTCTTGACCCCCCTATAACCTTACCATATGAATCTTAACATTCTATTTCTCTACTCAGTAATAAGCTACTAATTTTATTCTACTTTCCCTGGTTTGTAACTCCTCACATAAAGTTGGTAACTGTTTCCATGGCTCCAGATCGAGGGCAGAGGGGTCTTGGGCTCTGTGCCAAGTTCTCTGAGTCCCCTGCCCGGGTCTCAGCCCATCCAAAGCAGCAAGAGAGATGTCCTGGTTTCCCACAAGTGCTAATATCCCTTTCATCTGGGGATTTATCAACCAGGACAGAACTGGCAGCATGTCATTGGTATAGAACTTCCCAATACATTTTCTTCACTGGGTAACAATTATCCGGGAACCAAAAATCCTCTCAACCATAATTGTGTGGCAATATGTAAGGAATGGTAAAAAGGGAGCAGCAGAGGCAGTGGGACTCCGTGCACTCACTTTGGATAGGTTGTTGACAGTGGTGCTGGAGTTGAGCAGCTGCCCCTGCTCAGCGATGAGATAGGCCAGGTGTTTGCGGCGCTGGGTCTCCACCGCCACGTCCGTCAGCGAGCCAGCCACGCGCATGGCCTCTCGCAGCAACACATCTGCGTCCTCAATCTGGCTCGGGATGTCTGACAGCGTGTTGAAGATCGAGGCAGAGTTCTCGGACTGGATCAGCTCATCCTCCTGCAACAACACAGTCATTTTTGCTTCATGGAGGGGTGAACACGACAACTGTGCTCCTGAGGCTGCTAGATGCAGTTTTGCATACAGTTTACAGCCTAGGCAGGTACAACTAGAAAATTCCATTAAAAAACCCTTCAACAGGAAAAGTCCTAGCTACTTTTGAGAGTGGAACAGCATCTTTTACTGCTCTACTGCACTCTCCTCCCAGAATTCTAGCCAGCATTTTTTTTTGAATCACAGCATTCACCACTGAAATGAAATCAAATCAGCAAGGAAAACCAAACTCAAACCTATTCTGCACCAATCACTAGGAGCGGTCACAGCAGGGATCTTGCTAGGGATAAGAGAATGGGAGCTGCACTTTAGAGCACCTGCCATGTCAAACTGTGCTCCACCTTAACCTTACTCCCAGCAGGATCACCCTTGCCCTTCACACAGCAAACTGAATACAAAACTGTTTTTCACATAGAAAAGGAAAAGATCAGGCCAGCCAAATCAAATGCAGACAGGACAATGCTCATCTCTTAGAGCATTCAAGCAATGCCATCCAAAACTTCCCAGATGATCACAACTTTGGCTTTCTCTTTCCTCCCAAATTGTGCAAAATCAAGAGGTATCTCAGTTTAGGTTTAGAAAAGATGGACCCTCAGGTTGGGATCTAGACTGATTAGAGGGTGACAGCTGACAAGGTTTAATTATGTGGCAACAAATGAGGTATGCACAGGAAACAGCAATCTCTAATTTCTGTGAAATGCCTTAGAAGTTTTTCACAGCCTCCAGTTCCAAAGGCAGAAGGAAGTTGTCTTCCCTAACACACTCCCAAAACACATAAAACAAGTAGATACAAAACCTCCTTGCCCCTAAATCTCAGAATTGAACACTGAAGTACAATAAAGGAGGGAGAGGAGTTGGGAACTACCTTCATACTCAGCATGCCCAAAGTGACTTGGAACAGCACCAGAGAGCCCTCATAGAAGAAGAGGTCCCAAATACGCAGCAGCAGCTTGATGTGGACAACACTAGCAAAAGAGGTGAGGAACCAGTGCAAGGTGATCAAGGAGAGCTCTGTGAACAGAGACATGGAAAATAATCACAACGGAGGAAGTCAGTCAACTTCTGAAGGTGGACTCTCCTAAGAGCTTTCCTCTATGCATTGCCTCTGGGGTCAGGAGGTTTGCTCCTCTCCCTGACGCTCCTCTTTGTGAAAAAAGAACAATACTCTTTGTCTGCATGTCACCCTGGCAAGAAATTTCTAGGGCACACTTTTACCAATGTCGTGCTCCTGAAGCAGCTTGTCCAGGCGGGGCAGGTACTGCACGATGAGCTGCCGCAGGACACGCTGGTCTGTCTGCACACCCATGAGCGTGGTGCTGAAATAGGAGGCAGGAACCAATTCCTCAATGATAGCACACATCATCCAGAAGGCATCTTCCTCCTCCAAAAAGAGCAGCAGAGAGGCAGCCACCTAGGATTTTGAAGGAAGAAAAACTGCATTTTCTAAGAGTAGAACTCTTTCCCCACTTTCTCACATGGAGAGATGGACCAGTATCTAGGTGACAAAAATCTTCCTTCTGCAGGAGCTCTACTGCAGTCTCCACTGAAGGGATTTCTTCTCAGCATAATGACTGCCCCCTCCCCAACAGATGGATCAAAATCTTCCGTATCTTTGGATGTGTGGTGCTACTCTGCTCTCCCTTCCTTAGGAAAAGTATTCCATGTGGAAGGGATTTCTCTTCAGCTCACCTGGAGACCACAGTATCTGGCAGCACTACCTCAAATCATTCGCTCCAGTGTAGCAACCAGGCACAAACTGACCCCTATCACAAGACACTCTGAAAGCAGGTTACCATGCCAGTGCCCTGACAATATCCAATGTCTGGGTAGAGCCAAGCAAGTCCCCGTAGTATCCTGCGCAGCCGTGGCACCCCGATGCTGTTCATGTTGGAGAAGCAGGCATTGCTGGGCATTGTGCGTAGCAAGTCCTTTTCAATCTGTCAGACAGCCATAAACAAGTGAGACATAAACTTTAAAGAATTTGGAGATTTTAGAGAAGCTAAGATTTTAGTTAGAGATAAGCTTCATTGGAGTTAATTAAAATAGGTGGGTAGGCCTTGATGAAGTTAAGAGTTAGTAGTTAATTAATAATTGATTGCTTGTCAACACAATGTTTGGTTAGCTGGGTTTATAATGAAGAATATAGAAACTGATAAATAGCTTTTAGGAACATAAGATAATTATCGGCCTTCTCCGTTCTGAAACCCATTGAAGACGGGAGCTGGAGTTCTACCAAGGGTTCATTTGTCACATTTGCATTGAAAAGATAGAAAGGTCAGAACGAGGAAGACTTCATTTACTTTCTCATTTTGGGACCCCTCCCCCGACCCATTTCAAAGGACAAACTATGCATGCTTAATAACCTTTGAGCTAATTACTATAGAAGGGGAATGGGATGTACCAAAGTAATGAATATGTATTTGTATTTTGGGTATTCAATGCTTGTGTAGATAAAAGGACTCTGTAATCACCTGTAAATTGCGCCTGTAAATTGTGTATTAGGCAGCTATCCCACACGCTGCAAACATACACTTTCTAACTTTAAACTGTTAGAGAGTTTTTGTCTGTCACAGTTGGATATCGATACTAGATCAATATCCATATTTTTTTTAATAAATTACAAGGACAGAGTCAGCTTGCAGCATCTGAAAAACTGCCTTCAGCTCTCTGCACCTCCCCTGGACCCCTGCCTCAGTGAACTCTGCCTCCCCACACCCACCCATAAGTCCTCAGGCACCAAAGAAAGTGTCCCTGTCCAAGCATCTGGGGTCAGTTTAACAGCCTTCACTGACATGTGGGAAAATGCCAGTGCAGACAGTGGCTTGCAAATCCCTAGAAATACTTGCCTAAACTCAGACCCTAGTTTCACCACTGACAATAGGAAACATACACTAGTTGGGAATTTCATATTCTTGGATTTCAAGCATGGCTTCCCAACAAATGTATTCCAGAGAAAAACCAACAACCTGGTCAAGTCCGTGAGGTCAAAGGAAGAGGGAAAGCACCCTTCAATAGTCTTGCTGGTGTTTGGAAACTTTGTGTTCGAGGGAACAAAGACAGGCCCTGACAGCAGCTGCCACAATCTCAACAGAGGTGCATCTGTCAGCCTTTCATCCTTCCTTTCCCTCATTGAGTATGAGGATGTTTGCTGAGATGCAACTGCAGCATTTTTCTAACCCTTTTCCTGCTGTCCTAGGAAAGAGCAGAGCTAAACAATTGCTATTCCAACAAAACAGAGGAGAAATATGCCCCACGGGATTAAGCTTTAGCAGGATTTAACCACACATCCTCTCAACTGCCCCTGCTGCAGGTGTCAGGCAGACACCCCATCTTCCTCACACAGCAAATCTTGCCCTTCTTCCCACTCAGCACTAGGAAGGATCTTCTACCTGTTTGGCAGCAATGGTTTCATCGTTAGAGCTGTTTTTCATGATATCTCGATATGACATCTCTGAGTTCCTCTTCTTCTGCAAAGCCCCTGAAAGGCGCATCCACAGCTGGGGGGACACGGTGAACAGAGACAGAAGTCACTCAGACAGCCACAGAAAGCCATAATCTGGCACCCTCTCGATTGCCATCCCAAGAGATCCCACTCCATGATCTCTTACTCCAGGCAGGAGTGCCTGCCCAGAACAGGCAGCACTCTCACCTGTGGCCTCATGCTATGTGGGATGCCGGCCAGCACCAGGGAGCGCAGCTTGTCTGAATGTGGCAGGGTGACCTCAATTTTGTCCCAGGTGAGATCGCCCACATCATGGTTGTGTGTGAATTCCAGATGAGCCTGCCACTTGAGCCTCTGCTGTGGCTCCTCTGTTAGTGGGACCCCCAGAAGCTTGCTGGAGTTTGGCTCAGCACCATCTGTTTCAGCAAAGGGAAGAAAAAGGAATGGAGACAAGTGAGAAAGGGAACATGAGAGGAAATGAACACACAGCAGGCTGGGGAATACGATGGCCATCTGAAAAAAGCACATTCAAAACATTCATATCTTCCAGTCAGAGCATGGAAAGGCAAAGGTTGGTTTCTAACTGCCCACTCCATGCAGCAAATTTTATGGTCATAAGCAAAAGGCTTGGGACCCTGAGAACTAAAGAAGCTGTC
Source organism: Peucedramus taeniatus (assembly GCA_013400575.1). Lineage (NCBI taxonomy): Eukaryota > Metazoa > Chordata > Aves > Passeriformes > Fringillidae > Peucedramus > Peucedramus taeniatus. The sequence continues at coordinate 83,714 of WBNO01017200.1, forward strand.
ACAGCAGGCTTCTAGTCTCTACTTACTCATGATTTAGACCACAGTGTGGCTGGAATTAAACAAGATCCTAGCAGCAGTCATCCTGCTGGGTTTTGTAAGGATCTGTAAATCAGGCTGACAAAAGCATAGCAAGCCTCAGAGCTGGAAAGCAGAAGCTATATGCTCATGGAAGTAATGAGGTGTAAAATGTTAACTTTGGGAATATTTAACCACCAAAAATGCTTTAATAAGGACATTTCCAAATTCAATGAGAGAGCACCTTAACCTGAGGCTGGCTTCCTAAAATAGATACTTTAGCACAAGGAGAGGTTTGACATAAGGCACTCTGTCCTTCATCAAATAATACATCCCAACAATGTGCTCCAAATCTTTCTGCTGATTTTATAATGCGCAGATGTTCTGGCTGAAAAAAAAAATCACTGTGTTCTGTCCTCATCTTCAGGTCATTGCTTCAAAGAGGATCGTCTATGACTCAAGGTGCCTCAGGGCACACATGCAAACAACTTCTGCCCTTACATTATATAGCCTAAGCCCTGGGAATGACCCCCAGAGCACATGAAACAATTCCTACATCTCCTACCTCTTTCTGTTCCTCTTTGCTAAAGCAGCCAGCTGTTGTAGTTTAATGCTCAGCTTCAACAGCACTCTATGCATCCTTCTATTTGGTTGTCTGCCTTCATGGCTTGCAGAAAAACTAGGATGTAGGTTTTTCCCTACAATTTGCCCTACATCATGCTGAGGTGGGCAGAACATACCACTACTCTCCTTGGCTATGAGTTTTTCAGAAGACAGCACATTTTACTGTGCCTGCTATGAGCCCTTGCAGTGCTACTGAACAGAATGGAGATCCCACTGTGAACTGGGAAAATTGCCTTTCTCCAGCATTCAGCTGCTAATGGAAATGGTAACTCCTCAACTTTTCTCCCTCTTCCCCATGGCACAGCATAAGGGGATGGAAATGACTGCTGCATGGTCTATGCTCTGGACTTCCATAAGGCCAGCACGTCCAACACACTTGATCACAAATGGTAGGATACAGAAACAGGTGGGTAGACAAGACTTAGCACAGAATGGTTGCAAAATCCTGCCACACTTGAAAGCATGGGAAGGGCTGAACACAATGCAGGTGGGAGGGACAGAACTGGTTTTACCTTCCTTGTCAACTCGGAAACCGAATTCATCATAGCGGAACTCCAGCTGCTCAACGGATTCTTCTTTCTGAGAGATGTGAGGAAGGAAAACAGACATCTTCAGCAGCTTATCACGGAATAACCAAACAGAGACACATAGATATTGCCTCATTCCACCACTGTCCACTCTGTGCCCTTTGAGCAACTAGACCCCTTGCCCTTTAATTTTTAAAGCCTCCCACCACAATTCCCAGCTGAGGAGATGTTGCCTGCTATTCCCATTTTGACTTCTCCATGGAAAAAAATTACAGATTTTCCCAGCAGGACTTGAGCTCAGCATCTTATCAAGATATGAACTGCTGACCTGGAGGAACACGCAGCCCTTCTCATGGACTGAGGAACACACACACACCAGCTAAAGTGGCCTCTACTGTCTGCATCACTAATACACAGCCTTCCTTCCTGTTACCTCTGCGCACACACTGTAAACTCAACTCCCTGCACCACTCCATCTCCTGCCTGTTGCTCTCAGATTTCCTTTGAAAGGCAGCAAGCAAAACCGGGATTTGCACCTGTGATGCAAGTCCAAATTATAGGCCAAAGAAACTTAAGGTCCATGACACAAATTTCAACCTTCCTCATTGGTGCTCATGGTTGGCATTGGGGCATACTGGGAGATACACATTGGAGATTAGCTCCAGGCTTTTTTTAGGAGTAAAAACCTACTGCTCTCTCCCCTTCCCTGCAAGCCCACCTGCACCTCCTGTGGGGACTCTTGCAAGCATTGCAACCTGGCAGCACCTAAGAAGCACTGCCCACATACCTCCACAAAAAGCTTTAATCTGCTTTCAGCAAACACTGTGTCTAAATTACAAAATTCCATAGCTGCTTCCTTCCTTCCTGCTCTACCCACCTGGTGACAAGCTTGAGGCTAGCATTTCCTGCCATGCACAAGCCATCCAGAGTAGCTTGATGATGACAGAAGCTCCATGAGGGTGTCAACATTTTTACAGTGGAGCAATAGTTGCAAAACAGCAGGGCAATAATTCACAGAAGTTTCTTTGTGCTCTGCAAGATCCTCTTGCAAGAGCCAGGATGCAACCACAAAACATGTGAAGTCCATAACCAAAGCACTGGAGGAAAAGTGCACCTCTCTCTCTTTTTCCCTGTGGCTTTCAGAGACCATCAGAAAACACCAGGTTCCCTCTGCTTTTGCAGAGCTAGAGAACATCCCCACCCTGTCCCACACTGTACCTGTGTGTATTTTGCCAGAATCTCCTGAGGCCAAATGCTGGGTGTGAGTGCTGAGAAGGGACCCCCAGCAGAGGGAGTGTGATGGCCTAAACAGAAACAGATGAACACATAGCAGTGAAAATCTGGAAGAACATCCTTGGAAGACACACACTCCATACACACTGTTCCAGCATGGGAAGGACTCACTCATCAGTTTGTTGCTACTGCTACTCTAAACATTGAGACAGCTCCCACTTCACCAGGGAAGCCAGTAATTTGAGATGGTTTTGTTCCTTTTTATCAAGCAAGAGGCAAAAGGGCCAAATGGAATTACCTCTAAGAAAACAATTCTTAGGAAAGAGAAATAGTTTCATGGCATCATATGATCACTCACCTGCTTGGAAAAGCTGTGTGATCAGCTGTGAACAAACCAGGGGTATCATCATCAAATAAATATTATTTTGCAGAAGTAAATTCCTCCTATGGACCAGCACCGGCAGGACTCCAGAGTTCCCTGAAACTCTGTCACTCAGGCACCAGAATGGAAAATCAGAGCCCTCAGAAAGATGCTCAGCTGCTCCCTTGTTTTTCCCATGGGCTGGGATATTGTCAGACCATGTATGGATGCAGCAATGAAAGTATGCCTATAATCTTGGTTTTTTGTGTTCAAGGCAAGCACCCTTCCAGTCTCAGGTAGAGTCCCAGTGAACAGCTTCCCTTGGAATACAAGCAGACATCAAGTCTTGCAATTGAAGCAGGTAAACATGTTCCAAGTCTTCTGTTGTTCTATCAGCAAGACAAAGGTCTACTTGGCCTTGAAACATAGTCTCCCCCAGGGTTACGTGCCCTGAAATAACCAGCTTGACCAGGAAGGAAGGTACAGAAAAAAGTACAGGGGAGGAAAGTTGGCTTCCCTAAGAAGAAGACCTAGTTTTAGCAAAGCTTCTATGTCAGAAGTCCACAACTGAACTCCAGTTATTCTGCATTCTGTCTGTCCTAGAGCTACCACTGTACAGCAAAAATCGCTCACAGTCATTGTGAGCCACTCAGTTTGGGGGAAGTGTAGAGGGGAGAACAGTATCAAGCAAATCTTAAGGAAAAATTAAGATTAAATTAAGGCAGACCACATTTCAACCTCCTTCCTCCTCTCTGTTCAATGGGTGAAAAAGCTTCTACGTTGTAAAAGAAGGAACGAAGTTCACCCTGAGTGAAAAGGCTCCTGGGTCACAAAGTTTCCTCTCTCTCAATCTAACCAGAAAGTATGTTTATGTAAAGATTGGCTCTTGGAATCAGAAACCTTTATTATGAAGTTTCAGCTGAAGACAGCAAGCAATGAAATGAGAGGATACTGTGTCAATTTCTGTGTGCTCACCTGACATTGCACTAGGCGATGGGAACTGAGTGGCACAGGTATCAGCAGGTCCAGAAATGCTGTCCACAGAGGTGAGATGTTACACTCCTGTTATAGAAAGAAGAAAAGGGTGATGAGAGAATTCAATTAGCATTTAAGAACATGGTGGGGGACTGACAGACCCCTCACACACAACTTCCTCACGTGAAAATGAAATTCCTTAGTATACAAGAAACAAATTCCAGAGACTGGAATTTTTTTTTTGGTTTCATACCTACTGACCAGCTAGAAAGAGCACACTATCATTTGCCAAATTTCTTGTGGAAATAACAGCATTGCTGGTTGAAAGAATGTCAAAAAACCAAGTCAACTTTAATTCTTTTTCCATTGCATATTTTAAGTCCTCTATTTAATGATGTAAACTAAGAAAATATCCCATACATCATCATTCTCTGAAGACACTGACCATGGAGAAGGGACAGGAGTGGTGAAAAGGGTTTAAGGCGTAATCATTAGATCCAGTAAGTCCAAAAGAGATTTTAGGAGTAGCTCCACAAAGCACATGAGTAAAGTGTGTAGGGCTGCAGAATACAACTCCCTGAAGCATGTGGATGTGGACAAGACACTATTAAGTACCTCTGTAATGAATCACAAACCAGGTTCCTCTGAACTAAATCAGGTGATAGAGCTCCACTCCTTGCTTTTCTGACTCTAGTTAACAGCATATTTTTGTGGGGATTTCTATGGGGATTTCCAGGAAAACAACGGAATAGTTCAGTAATCAGAAAGATTCTGGACTTTAAGATCAATCTTAAAATTTGTGTGTGGGAGACAGCAAGAGCCACCCCTACCAAGCAGATAAAGCCAGTGCTGGGATAGATCAGTCACTCACACTTCCTTGGGAAAAAACCTAGAAGAAACTAACATTTGCACAACTTGGATGGCTTTTCCAGCTTCCCTTTTCATTAAAGCTACTTATGACTGTATGCTGCTAAAAGGAGGAACCCCAGGGATTCATCCTACAGGCCCTATCCAAGTTGTTTCACAGTGCTGATTAGTACAAGGTTATATTGCCTTGGCATCTCAGTGAGCTTTCCACTGAGCACCTGCAGCCAGGAAGCGACTTGCTACAGCACTCCAAGATAAGCAGCTGCACAGCATGGCAAAAGCATAAAAAACATCTGTGTCTGGGAACACAAATGACAAGGTTTCCTCCTCATGGATTTAAACAGCCTGAGAAAGGCCAGCATGAATGAACAGACACTCTGATCCATTCTGACATTAATGCTTAAGGGCAAAAAGAATCACAAATAAACAAAAAATAAAATCCAGCTTTTGTTTCTGAGAAGTAGTGTTGTCCACAGGATGGTCAGTTGCATGTCCACCAGCTCTGTAAATGTTTGTGTGTTCTTCCCTACACTCCAGTCCCATTTGTTCCCTTAGCACGAACTCTTCTCTTAGTAGTTGAAGACACAGCAACAATTACAAAATGAGCATCTGCACACTCATATTACATGGAAACACACAGAGCATGCACCCCAAGCAGGTAAACTGGCTGACATTACTTACCTCCCTTTCAACATTGCTGTGAATGTATTTTGAGGCTTTTTTCACTGCCTTGCAACCATAGCTGCTCTGTTCCTGAGCCTGCAAGGTGTCCTTCTCCCCTGCCTTCTCTCAGCCCAGTTAACCCTGTTTCCAAGGCTCTTATTAGGAATGCAGTCACCATGTGGTACGTCTGCCACGCTTCTCATTGCCTGTGCTCTGAATCCATCCTTAGTGCCTCGAGCTTGTGAGTAGAGATTCCCCACAGCCAATTATTAACCTTCATTGCATGTACAACCACTGCTGACCCAACCTGCTGTGGAGGAGCCAGGTCAGGGTGTCAGGCATGTGGCTGAAGAAACAACCCATAACAAGTGAATTAACCACAGTGCTTGGAAATAGGGCAGGAGTCCCTCCTTGTCCCAAGACGGGTGTAGCAGATGGAACACCCTCCCTTGTCCACATCATCACACCCTGGCCTCCACCTTGCTGGGGATCACTCCCCTGCCTGCTCTCCTGTCCCTGACATTAGAGCATTGAACTTGGTGGGCAGGTTTTTCCTGCCCCTGGTTCCCATAGAAACCTTCCTGCAAGCACCCATCTGGGACAGAGGCCAGAGAGAGCATGAGACTCACCTTGCTGCTGGCATGGTTGTACAGAAGGGCAGGGTAAGCAGCAGGAATCACACCAAGGGAAGGCTCCTGCTGTGGTACATGGAGACACTGCCCTGGGCACCGCCCTTAGAGCCAGGTGTCTCCAAGAGAAGGCGCTGAGGCTACTAAACCCTTCCAGCATCACAGGAACTGGGAAGAAGGTTCCCAGACACAGCCAGGCACTACCTACTGTGAGCCAGAAGGAGGAGCAGGATGATATCTGATATGTGGGATTGACATAGGAAGGTCTTTGACTGAGGGATATAAACCTCAAGAAGCTCTCAAGCTCTCCTAGCCAGGAGATAGCAAGTAACAAAAGGGGCTCCACAAAGCTTGTGAAATAACATGTGTGAAATTGCTGTTATTTGCAACATACACACTTCCAAAATAAAGCAACAGTAAGAAATACAAAGGAAAAATTACATCAGATCCAACAAATATTAATGGCAACTCCCAAACCCTCAGTACTACAAAATTAAAACCAGTTTCACCCACACATTAAGGAGCATCTTTCATGTTTAAAGGCAATTTAAGTTTCTTACATTAAGCAATTTTGGTCACACAACAGGTAGTCTTCATATTTTGAAAGAAATGTATTTTTTGCTAAAATACAAATAGCACCTGTTAATCACAGATTTATTTTTTGAATTCAGAGTCCAAAACATATCACATCACCATTGTTTCCAGCCTGCTAGAACACAGGTGTGATGTACCTGAAAAAGAAGGCTACAAGGGAAGCATGCAGTCAGCACCCAGTACAGCCATTTGAAGAACTCCACCTGCAACACCTTTGCTGGAGTTGCAAACACACACCATGCAGGATTATGTCCAATTAGTTTATTTTCTAGTGCAGATGTCCTTTAAAAATTGATCTTTGCAAAGGAGTCCTGCAAATTTACTTCCACTTGGAAATACTGTGCCTCCACTGCACACACTGGCTCTTCCCCACAGCTGTAGTATGAGAGATTTCAATTACCTGGCTCCTGGCAAACACCAGATAGCAATCTCCTGCTGCCTATGTTTTACCTGCTAAGCCTCTTTTGCTTAGGTGATCTCCACCTAAGGCTGTGGTGGTAGGACCTGGATGTGCTAAGCTCAAAATGATGTTGTCTGCAGCCTTTCAGTAGGACCTTTATTTTGGGACAGGAACTCCTTCCCAGGAGTGTTCTTCCTCTCCTGATTAAAAAAAAAAAATCCACCAAAAAGGCAGCATACCTCTAGCAGACTTGTGCAGAAGACAAACATTTTACCAAGCAATGCTTTTGTATCCTGAAAACTTTACAACCAGTAACGATGCAGGAACCTCCACTGAGTATCATCAGAAGGAACAGAACAAGCATAACAATTCTTTCTAGAATAATTTTCATTCACTGTTACAAGAACTGCACCTCTGTTCTGACAGTTACAACACCTCTTCTGACAGTAAGCTAGCATGGGAAAAACTCTCTTTTCCTTTATGTTTAATGAACAGAAAGCAAGTGTATGCAGTAAATCCCACTGCCACCTCTGGACTGTCAGCTGGTTTCCACTGTTCTCTATTCTCTTCCTTTATTAAGAAAGCAAGCTTTGAAGAAGAAGAAATGAGAGAAGTGATTGAAAGTCACAGCACCCATCAGGAGGCTATGCACATAGGTATAGTTCTAGAAGTCTCTTCCAGCTCAGCTTTTGAAATCCCAAGTAGATTGCATCCAATTTAACATCTCCCTCTCTCAGAAATCAGACAAAAGCTCTGCACTGAACCAGGCAGCTCAATTTTGTCTTCTCACAACCAGAAAACTTACGTTTTCCAAATTACAATCCCGATTTGCTCAATGAAACATCCAAGAGAACTCTCAGCAGGATGCCCTTGGCCTTCCTTCCCTTCCCCCATCAGCGTCTCCCTCAAGTCAGGCAAAGGCATATCCTGGAGCTGCAAATGCCATTAGTCCACAAGTCAATATTTGCTTTGCACATAGAGTCAGAAGAGAACTCCAGCTTCACAAACAAATACATAAGTGAGCAAAGAGCAGCCACACATCTGACCAAGGGGGGCAGACAAAATGCAGAGAGCTCTTGTCCCTCACACTCTGACACCCCGGCTTTGTAAAAAATGTGGAATCCCACACAGACACTGGTCGAGGAGTCAATATGGTGTTAGTGAACCTGGCTCATCCCAAACTTCCTGTCTGAGGCTTACAAACCATGACCAGCCTCACACTGCTTTAGGTGTTGAGCAACACATACACATGCAGGCTGGAAGTGCTGAGGTGGCCTTCAGGCTTCCTCTCTACAACATGAGTGGGAATGAAGAGCTGAGAACTTTACCGGCCCTCACCCCACTTCTTGTAGTACTGGAAGTGAACCAGAGATGCACCAGAAGCCTAGGGCAGGTCTCAAAAGGGGGATGAGAGACCTGGAGAGCAGCGAGGGGGAGGCTTGCAGAGCCAGGCAAGCAGGCAGGCAAACTGCTGACAGGTTACACCACTGACTGCAGAGGCACCACCCAGGACTCCAGTGCTGCCCAGTCATCAACTGGGATCACATACTGACAGCAGGAATGTGGCAGGGCAAAGTGTTTCCTCCCAGCTGCCTCAGGCCACTACTAGAGCAACAGAGACAGCAAAAAGTAAACTGGAACTTGGTGTCTCCTGCCGTAAAGCACCTTGTAGATTCCTGCCCTCCTTGGAAATGCAATTCTGTGCAGAAATGTAACTAAAAGGTACTTCCATCCAACAGCTCTGCTCCTTGCACTGCTCGGTGTCCAGCAATGCCTGCTGCAATGACAGAGAGAACTCCAGTGGGGCTGAAGCTGCTGAACTATGTAAACTATCAGTTTACACAAAAGGAACAAAACAAGTAACTTGCAGTTTTGTTCCCATTGCATCTCCATTTTGAAAATAAGGATGTGAAAAAGCAGAATCCTTCTTCCAACTGCTTATGCATTGGACAGACAGACCACAGATGGACTTCTTGACCACAGTTCAATGTGCCAATCTTGCCTCAGAAACACCCCTACCTAACACCTACTTATGTAGAATGCAGATATCCTACACATCAACAGATATTTTATTTCCAGAGCAGAACTGCCTTTTATTTACCTGGCTCCAAAGCAAACAGCATGCCAGCTAAGCATGAACTGCACCTCCGTGGAGAACCTCTTGTTAACCAAGACCTTGGGATCAGAGGAAGAGGAGGAGTTTCCCCTTTCCTGGTACTCCAATTATTTGAGTGGTGAAAAGATATGTGGCAGGAATAGAGAGTTCTCCTTGCAACTCACACAGGAGGATTACAGTCAAGTACAGGAACAACAGTTTTTGGGGTTTTCTATCATCTGCATCAAATGAAGTTAGAAAGAGAGGCCAGGATACAAACTTGCATGGTGTTCACTCTCACTGCACAGTAAAATTCTCCTTGCTTTCAACACAGAGGCAAGAAAACCCGTATGTGCCAAAAAAGGCAGGCCTGCAGTCAGCCTAGTCTTCAAGGCTTAGGGTAAAGGCAATTCCATGTTAAACACTACTATGCAAATATAAACCAAAGGTTTCTGATTAGCGTCTAAACACATCTTCCATGAGGGTCAAGTACTGCACAATAAATGGGCATTTTCACCCAAATAAGCACAGTGCAGGACCAGGGCACTTCTGCAGAGCTCTACAAAAATTTATTTTCCCAAAAAATTTCAGAAGAGTTGTTTACCTTCTGGTCCATTGCAAGACTGTAAACTATTTATGAGATATCTGTGGAAAGCACTCTATCACAACTATCCAGTTTCATTTGAACATAGAAACTTGAAAAAAAATATTCCTGTTAGAGATGCAGGGCTGTACCAACCAAAGAAAGGTTAAAAGACACTACTGACAGTTACTTGAAGTCAGGTATAATGAAGTCTTTTATATCACACCCCTGTCCTGACTGGTGACAAGCAGTGCCATCTGAGGCTGTCTCCATCACTAGCCCTGTAGGCTCACCCAGGTGGAAGTTTAATTCTCAAGTTGTTCTCATCCTACTGCTCCCAGTGACAATGGAACAAGGGCCTGAACAATGGCTCTTCCTTGACAGGGCCTCAGAGGATTTGCAGAGGTTTTGCTGTTACCTTGGTGAGGCACAGGAAAGGCTTGTTTCAGGTCACTCTCCTGTAGATCTGTTTTGTTACCATTTGCTCCGGTATTCGCAAAAAAAGTCAGATTCACTTCGCAGAACTCTAAGCAGGTCTTGTTTAATTTGGCTTCAGAAAATGGCTTTTAAGGCAAGTATATCCCACAGCATTCAAAACTTTTCCTTCAGGGCTTTGTCTTTACAGGACTCAACTTTCTGAAGAGTTTAGTAACACTCAAAACACCTCTCAGGACTGTTTGCAGAGCTCTTATCTAGCATGTCATGTTGGACTACTTAGATCTTGCTCCTGCAGAAATTTATATGCACAGATAACTTAAGAGGAAAAAAAGCAAAATATACAAGGATTGTTAACATTTGTAATAAAACAAGACAAAACCTCTGATATTTCCTGATTCTAGGGATCAGGAAGATTTCTTCTCCAGAGAAAAAATGGACTGTTAGGTTACAGACTTACTTTCTCATCTCTGAATCATCAAATACTTCCCAGCCAGCACTTACTGGACAGTAAAGACAGTTCTTGTACTCATACTAATACCAATTAGTATGGTAATTCCACCAGTTCTGTAAATGTTTGTGTGTTCTTTCCAACACTCTCTTCTCTTCACCTATCTCATAAAACAAGCGTGTTTGCATTTCTTCCATTTTTTTCCTTAAGTCAGAAACAAAATTGCTCTGTTACCAATGTAACTGGTTATGGTCCAGTTTAAAAAAATCTGAGACCTCCTCAAAGACAAAAAAAATGTGGCAAGATGAGATCCTTCTCTTTCCTACTCAGTGCCCACGGTAACACAGCTGACAAGTGAGATTTTCCCCAGCACTCCAGATACTCAGCCTGTGTAAGCTTTATGTATCAAAACCCTTGACCCTGGGATAAAAAGAGTCAGAGAAAGAAGTTTAGGCAAGTCTTTATGTGGCTGAGGACACAAACCCAAAGTACCAAAACCTTTCCATCTCTTAAGGGACACTTAGGACACCACACTCACAACACAGAATGAAGCTGCTTGTTTACCTCCTCCTACTGGACAGTTGCAAATTCTCTGTATCTTATCCGTTTGAATTAGGGTAGGATCTAGAATAACCAGTATGATAAAGACTGCCAGCAAGGGTCATTGCTGATTTAGCTAGAAAAGCTGTAGGACCACATATACCAAAACATAAAGCACCTTAACTTTACTACTGCAGATAAAGTTGCAATACTCCTTAGGATTTATTTTTTTTAAAGTTTTCGTTACTTCTGATGTGTTAGTGAGAAGTTTGCAATTAAGAGCCAGGAAGAGGCATCATTCCAACCATTTCCAAGACAGTTATTGCCTCAAACATGGTATCACCAGTTCCTTTGTCAAAGCATCCCAAAGAGCAAACACGAGAAACAATTTTGCAACACACAAATCAATTCACCAAGAATGGGACTAAGACTGGCAGCTCTCACACAGATCTCTTAACCAATAATCTCTAATGTTACCATGCCACCTTAGGTAAGACACATTAATTTTTAAAAGCCAAATATTTGGTTATTTCCTGTCTTTTAATATTGTCAAGGTTCTTTAGAACATTGAGATTGGCAAAAGGTCCCACCTTATGGGAAAGTGACAGGTTAAAAGCACAGCAAAGAAGAAAAACCTAAATGACTTTAGCAGAGACCCCTAAAACTGGAGAATTATGTCAGTCCTGAGCAAGCGTGCAGTACTTTCTTCACCTCAATTCTATCATTCCCTGATCAGTGCAATTCCTCCAGAAATATGCCCCTCCTCTCTGCTGCCCCTCAGGAATTTCCCTTCATCCTTCTTCAGAAGAAGAGTCACTATGAATGACATCTCCCTAAGAATATCAAACCACATTATCAAAATGTTATCATAAACAGGAATTAAGATAGGCAATATTTGTCATTTCAATCTGTTAAACACAGAATGAACATTGTATTAACATGACACAACCAGCCCCCACCCTGACCTCTTCAATTACATATCATGCCTCTTCTCACCCTCTTTCTTCCCTTTTACTTTATTATCTCTCCAGAGTAGGACTTCAGCCTTTATTTCTGCACAGGGACAGTCACACACACATTGCGTGGATCCAGAAATAAATAATGAAATTGAATTTCGTTCCACTGGCTGTTTCTTTCCAGGCCACCACTCCAGACTCCATGGCAGCTGAAAAACTAATCTAGAATTCAGATTATCCAGCAAGCAACTGTATCCTGATCAACAGCTCAGCAAAATCACAGCCGTGCCCCACTCCTGCTAGGCTGACAGTTCCTTCTTGAGTGATTTTAAGATCCAGTCTTGCACTACTAAAAAACCTCTGATCTTAATTCCAGTAAGGCTGCTTCGCTCTCCCATCTATTTGCACTAAAGGATCCTTCATTTCCTCAAGGTACTGTTCTTCCTTTATTCCCACTTCTCCCCCTTAAAAAAAAAAAATCACAGCAAGCCATGGAGAGTAGGACTGAGACATCATGAAGTAGGAAGCTATGACATCACATAAAAACCCCAAACACCAACACCGAAACAGACTTATTTAGAAGGAAAGCACCTGCTTAAATTCAGGCATCCCTCAAAAAATTAGGAAGGAAGTAAAGCCACACATAGGAAATTTTTTCTGTCCCGCCCTTACCAGTTCTGTGAAGAGACATCAAGAGCCGTCCCGGAGCCCACAGCCACTGCCCTGCAAAGAGATTTAAATCCGCGTGACTGTGGCTCTTTGCTTCCTTGGATTTACATCATCAGGTACGAAGAATTACATCTGCCTCCTGCTCTCCTTCTAATATTATTACAGCTGACTATCACAGGGCCTGCAGCACGTCTATCTGTGCCCATTGCCTAGAGGATACTGCCGTATTTCCATCTGTGTTTCGTGACTGCTCCTTCCGCCCAGCCAGCCAGTGGCTCCTCCGGGGCACCTCCGAAGAGGCGCAGGCGTGGAGAGCAGATGAGCATGGCAGAGCAAGACCCCCGGGAGTCGCAGCCACGGGCAGGAGAAGAGGAGGGTTAGAGGAGAGGCACGTCCCGGGGAGCAGGGGGAGCCCAGCGGGGGAAGCGGGGCGCAGGGAGAATGTGCCCCGGGCAGCCCAGACGGAGAAGCACAGCGTGAGTCACTCCCCGGAGCCAGACCCTGCGTCAGCGCGGCCGGCGCGCGGAGCCTTCCTCGGGCCGGGGTCCCT
>WBNO01017200.1:97008-115413 GCA_013400575.1 Peucedramus taeniatus
CGGTGGCGCGCGGCGCGGCGGGGGCTGTAGGCCGGGAAGCGCGGCCCGGGCGGGCGCGGGGAAGGCGCCGGGATAGTCCTGCTCAGCACGGGCTGCAGGGATGTGCACCGAATGGCCCAAAGCGTGATCGGGCCTCACGAAGCTGTCACGGAATCACAGAATCAATTAAGTTGGAAAATCTCCGTCTGAGATCATGGAGCCCACCCTCTGACCGAACGCCACCAGGTCAACCAGAACATGGCACTGAGTGCCACGTCCAGTCTTTCCTTAAACACCTCCAGGGACAGAGACTCCACCACCCTGTCTAATTACTCTTTCTGTGAGATTCCTCTTAATGTCCAACTTGAATCGCCCCATGTCAAGCTTAAGGCTATGCCTCTTGTCCTGTTGCTGGTTGCCTGAGAGAAGAGGCTGACCCCCACCTGGCTACACCCTACTTCCAGGCCGTTGTAGGGAGTGAGAACTCCCCTGAACATCCTTCCCTCCAGGCTAAACACCACCAGCTCCCTCAGCTGCTCCTTATCAGATCTGCGCTCCACACTCTTCACCAGCTTCGCTGTCCCTCTCTGGACTTGCTCCAGCACCTCACTGTCCTTTCTGAACTGAGGGGCTCAGAACTGGACACAGGGCTCAAGGTGTGGCCTCACCAGTGCTGAGTACAGGAGCAGAATCAAGAGCTGAACAGCTGAGAGCTGCTCCTGAAGCACTGCTTGGTGACCTCCTCCCAACAACCAAGCAGAGGGGAGAATTACATCTCTGGCTGTTGCCACTGCCAGCTCTGCAGGAAAGTAGAAGTCAGGTCCCAAACCATGGAGGGAAAGTCTCCTAAAGGATCTGTTTATCATGCCAATTTTCTAGGAGGATGACTTTTCCTCTGCACCACTGTTACTCATTTTAGAATTTCCAGGAAAACAAACAAGTCCAATAGCTCACAGCTGGCAGCCTCTACCTGACAAATATTTATTTCCAACGATGAGAAAAGATACTGTTCCTCCTCTCCACACAGGGTCGCTTGGGTTTTTTTTTAAAGAGGAAAGAGGACCAAAAAAGGAGGACTTACGCATCTGTCTTGTTTTCTTTCTTGGCTATTGGTTTGAGTAATAGCCTGAAAATTATGAGGGTTCAATTAGAGTTATCCTTTTCAAACAAATGGATAATTAAATGTTACTAGCACAACCAAGCAAAATGTTTTAAATACCATCAAACTCGCAAATGTTTGAGACATTTTGAATGCCATATTCTAGGGGCAAGGTAAAGCCAGAGCAATCTCGATGGAGGAAGATCACAGCCTGAAGCTTCCCACTGCTCTTAACTACTTAATAAAGACAAGCCTTATTAAAACCTACTGTATTTTAAAATCCTCTTTCAACAGTGATGACCTGAAGGACAGCAAGTAGCCTCTTTCAGTTAGTTTGCTTTTTTAAAATTCTCTTTAGCAACCACACTTCAAAAATCATCAAGTAATCCTTAACATGGCACCTCTGAGGGTCTGAATAAATAAGAGGTCAGAGAGAGAGCTTTTTTTACTGCACTGAAGCAGAAGAAATGCTCTGTGATGTAATAACACTGGAAGAAGAGATAAGGGAATTATTCCAGTTTAAGTCAAAGGGAAATGAATTTGATCACTACTAAATGTCCAGTAAAGCACAGCCATTACAAAACAGATCATTAATGTCAGAAATAAAACTGAAGCTCTTGAACTTCTCTGGCATTCAGTGAATTTCAGTATCTTTTTTCTTTCCTTATCAGACAAAACTTTTAGTAGAGAACAACTCTCACATGCCAGAGTCCACCTGCCACTCATTGTCAAGCACCTCCAGCCAAGGACCACAACCACAGCCAAAACACAACTGGTTTCTTACCAACACCTGTAAATATGACTTTCAGAAGCTACAGAGACATAGCTACAGTATTAAACTAGGAAAGGAGCACTGAAGGAGCACCAGTTTGATGAGCCCTGAAGTTCCATGGCCTCTCTCTTTCATTATTTCTAATGTTTTGGCGTGTTTGTTCCCCAAGTCACATAGGACAGACTTGTAAACTTTTGAGACACCTGTGGAGCAAGTTTCAGGGCATGGAAAGAAAGATGAAAATGGGAGTGGGCTCAGTTCCCCTTACCTCTGCTCTTCAACAAGTCAGGCCTACATAAATGCCTGGCAGCACCAGGCGTTGCTCTTTAACAGCTGGCAGTGCTCTGTAAGGGGCCAATGAAGGTGCTGTGATAAAGTTACCTTGTCACAACTGAGCCTTTCTCAGTAACTCAGCACACCTCCATCAATAGTCAAAGACCTCCATCAAACAGCAAACAAAGAATGAAAAGCCCATCTGGAATCAAGGTGGCTGTAAGCTCTGGGGGCTAAATGTACTGTAGAGAACCAAAATAACATGACACAGTAAATAGACCTGGGTCAATAAGGCTTTTATTATCTTCCTGTGCCCACACACATTTGCAGACTATACCTAAAGTGCCAGTTCAACTTTCCCACTCATCTTGCTTTGGTATGGAATCAGTGCCGGTCGAACCTCCTCCTTCAGGAACTTTGCCACCTGTTCAAGATAAGAAAAATAAAATTAGGAAAAGGACTTGCCTCCTCCTCCCCATTTGGACCTGCTTGTCTCAGTGGGGCCTCTCTTTCACAAAGACACCCAACAGTCTGGCATGTCCAGGGTCAAAAGTATGAAGTCACAGGGAAGAAAGACAAGAAAGCCAAGGAAATCAAAGGAGAAAAATGTGTCTTCCTTAGTAGTATGGCTAGAGTTATATAATATGTACACTCTGTAGCAAGCAGAGCGTACATATTATATACAAAAGGATACAGGATTAAACTACACATTGCATTACAACCCACAGCCTCTTTCCACTACTTTACCTGTTGAGGAGCACGTCCAGTGAAGGAGGAAGGATCCAACAGGCTTTCAAGTTGTTTATGGATAGGGCTGAAGTAAGGATCAGCACGGACACGGGCAATGAAGTCATTATCACCCCCTTCTTGTTTCACAACAGCTGCTGCTTGCTGAGAGAGAACACGAATTTTCTCATGGCAATCCTGTAGGTACAGGGAGAAAATGGAAAAAGAAAAATGTCATTCCATTGCTATTGACAGCACACGTTCATCTCACCAACTCGCGTGGGAGGGAAAAATATCGAAGTGCATTGCCCTGGACAGTGCAAAAAGAAGATGAAGTTTGGACTGCAGTGCTTCATGTGCTACTACATTAAAACAAGATTTTCTTCATCCTTTCATATCTGCCCTTTGAGGCTAAAACAGTCTGAATGTCACATACATTCCCTGTTGAACTATAACATACACTAATGACAATGGAATCATTTATACTTCTTCAAATTTCCCAAATACTCTTAGGAGTCATTCTAGGTTTGTTTTTTTTTTTTTTGGTTTTTTTTTTTTTTTTCAGTTGTAAATAATGTAAAACCTCTACAGACTTCTTTGAAAAGGGAAAAGGAAAGAATCTGTCCAACTTAACAAGCACTGAAACTTTGCAAACCATGGCCTACATAAGGGTAGACTGAGGAAAAAAACCCCATTCCTTTGGAATCAACTAGTAAGAACAAGGGATCCCAATTGTAGTCAGGTACCACCTGCAAAATCAGATATTGCCATGCTGGTGCTAAAATACAGCCATGTGACTGCATTTACAGCTATGCAGGAATCTTCTCCTTAAATGTATTATCCTTGATCTACAATTAGGACAAAAATTATCCTGCTTCCTCTATCCAAATGTAATTTTGCTTCAGCACTGACCTACCTCAGGTGAACAGATCTATCTTCTGGATATTTAGGGGAGGGATCTGTTTAGTAGCAGGGAAAGGAATTGAGTTAGGGTGGGAGCTATGAGGGAGCTATGAGGTGGGAAAGCCTAGAAAATGTGCTGTTCCAAAGTTCCCAGCACATGAAAACAGAACATACGAATGTGAATATGAACACCTTCTACCAAGGTACTAAGCCCTATGGGTATGTAATTAAACAGCACCAGAAGGAAAGGCAGGTCAACAAGAGACACAAATGAATCACAGAATGTGATTCACATGATGTGACCCTTAATGCATTTAGTCAGGAAGCTTACTCACTGCCCCACTGACATCAGAGACACAGGGGAAAAAAAAAGGAAAAAAGGATGTTTCCTGATTAATAAAATGGGTGATTTGCCACAACTGTTTCAGAAAACTGAAACTACATACATTCTGCTCAAAGCTTCTATCAAATCCTTTCATTATTGCTGCAAGTTTCACTTTTGTCCTTGATGTGGAAACAATCATAGAAGGAAAAGCTATTATCTAAAAGGTAAGTGAAAATAAGGTGTTTAATTAAGATGGAAAATTCGATTATCAATTTTGACCTGAATTGTAAAATTAAATGATAAGGAAATATAATCTAATTGTGTCTGGGTTTATTTACTAAGGAAAATATTTAATTACAGTTTGCTTGAACATAGGAAGCTGAATGAAGGGCTATAAACAAAGTGGTTAATATACTGTATTGAGTTAGGGAAGAATGACACATGAATGAGTGTCAGAATGGTCTTACTTGCTTTTTTTGTTAACAGTACTGATTCATCCTCTTTTAATTTATAAGGCAGCCAACTGCCAACATGTTCCATTTAAAGAAGCCTGGCCTGTGTTCCAAGTTCCTTCAAACACTTAAAATAGGAAAACGCCTACTAGTATCAAACACAAAAATAGGTCTCCCTCTTCTCCAGCACAGCCTGCCAGATTAGCCCAAACACACAGTGTTCCTAACAGAAAATAGGGATCTCCACAAATGCTCTCAGAGAGCAGAGCCTGGCTTTGCAGCACAGTGTAATAACTCTGTGGGAGCAGGTGAAGAGCAGAGAAAGGTGAGATAGGACAAGAGCCCAGATATATTTGTTTCTCAGGAGACAAACACCAAGCTGTAGACAAAGGTATTTTTGACACTTCATTTGTACCTGACGATTGCCCCCAGCCTTCACCATTGCCATGATTATATTCTCCGTGGCCATGAATGGCAGCTCCTGCCGGATCCTTCTCTCAATCACCTTAAACACACACACACACAAAAAACCCAAACAAACAGGAAAAAAGAAACAGCATTATAGAAAGTCTATAGATGACTGAATACTTTGCAGTGAAGTTTTTTTTCCTCTCCCCTTGAATCTCTGGGACTGGACAATGGTGACAGAGTCACAGAAAAGTTTGGGTTGGAAGGGACCCTTAAAGGCCACCTAGTTCAACCACCTGCAATGAGCAGCAACATCTTCAATTAGATCAGGTTGCTCAGAGCCCTGTCCAACCTGATGCTGAATGTTTCCAGTGATGGGGCATCCACCTCTCTAATGTTTCACCACCCTGTTTGTAATAAGACTTCTTTCCTATATTATCTAAATTGTCCCTCTGTTAGTTTAAAACCATTACCCCTTGTCCTATTGTAACAGGCCCTAATAAAAAGTTCGTCCCCATGATGCAAAGACAGATTGTAATTTTGAACTTAGCTCTGGAAATCCAGATATTGAAGTTGATAATACTTAGAAGCCATACTTGTATGAGACATTAGTTTGGAAAAGATGTCCAATACATTTTTTTAATCTATAGTAAGTTACAGGACTGGATGAGACCTGTCTACACAGCATCTTTTGCTGCTAAGTTCTACAGATCTGTTCTGTAATTCAGGAAAAAATATCCTTTGTGACAAGTTTTGTATTTACTGTGTTATTGACCTCACAAGAGGCCCTTAATGTATGTCCTAAAACAGTGAGAATACGACAAGAATAGAGCAAAATTCAGAAACCATTTGAACTAACAGATAAAAATGTAATTCTTGGAGTGGGAGCATTTTTCTACACTTTGGCATAGCTGTAGCATTACCAAGGAAGTCCGTTGTCTCCTGCTTTACCTTTGGATACACCACGAGCCCCTCGGAGACATTCTGCAGTGTACTCAGAATGATGTCAGCTGTGAGGAAAGCCTCAGCCAGACACACACGCCTACGAAACACACACACCCAGAACCCTGGTCAGCAACAAAGCCATATTCCAGTCCACCTCAGATCCTTTAGCTTCTGTAAATAGTGCTCTGAATAGCATTACTGTGGCCTAACACCGGAGCTGTTCTCTTTTTTTTTCTTTTTGGTCAGTAGGAAGGGAGAGGGGAAAGGGTGAAGGCACACATAGAAAGCTCCAAGATAATTCAGTGCTTACACAGATAGGAAACAGGGCAGCAATCTACAGGATCTTCCCCTATGTGTTCTTCGTTGAAGTGTCTACTACTGATCCCACCCTCCAGCAGTAAGACATGCTGCATGCTCATGCTGTGCCTGGCTATGCTCAGTGGGGAATTTCCATGGGGAACCATGCATTTGGTGAGGGCTTCCTCCAAGAAACCAGCTCCTGATCACAAAGGAGACTCCTGACAAAAAGCAGAGGAGGGAAACAAGAGGAGTAGTGGGGATTGAGCTGTATCAGGCAAAATGCTCTGCATCACAATGCAGCAAACATAGCATAATCCATCCGTAACAGCAGGGCCTGGTCCATCCTAAACTGTGATCTTTTAAATATCCTAGTTCTTGAACCTTGTGCTACATCTAAGCCCTCCAATTCTATCACAGTTCTTTAAAACAACTTTGCTGGACTGTAGATTGATTTAACTTTCTCTGGCTTGTTCTCTTTCCAAAACATTATAGCTTTATTAAGAGCACATATTTTTATAATTGGTTAATGAAGTGGACAGATGAGTCTTTCTATCAGATGAGATGAAAATAAAACTTTAAACATTCCAGTACATTTCTCAACACTTGGTAGCTATTGGGAAATAAACGCACCCTATCAACCAGTATGCAATTTCTTAAATTTACATTGTTTTCTGCTGCCTATACAGCTCTTTTTTTAATGAGACTAGGAGCTGTGGAGTACGGTCCCCCTGGGAAAAAAAATCTATTTTTTTCATGAAATTTTATGCAGGTGTTACGTTTGTGGAGACATTTAAAAAATAACATTCTTGTCAGCAATTTTAATGCTAATCTAGCCTTAATTAAGCCAAAACTGCTGCTGTTCATTGTCTCACAGGTGCCATACCTTAGAAGTCTAGAGATTTCTAAGATTCTAAGAGATCAAATTCTGCAACAGAATATTACTTTGAAACGAAAATGTTTCAAAGGTACGTATGTGTTTTATGCAGATTTAGTACCAAATAAAAGATGAAAGCATTGAATTTAACTGCTGTAATTTACTTGATAACAATTGTAGATAACTTCTCAGCTCAAAATAGTCGTAATGAAGAATTATAAAACAAAGCAAAATTTGCTGAGCAATAGCCTGACGACCTGCACAGATTTTCATTAAACTTTTTAAAAATTAGAGTAATTCTGCTTTTTCTCCAGGATCTGACTACTTCTTGTAAGGAATATTTTTCAAAATTAAAATACGTTTTTTTAGATGATTTGGAGGGTTAAGGTATTGAACTATTCTCTAAAAAGTGAAAAAAAAAAGGCGGGTCAAAAAACTGCATCCAAAGTAAGGAGGAGAATTTGAGAAATGTGAGTTGTGTAATACTGTGCTATTGAAACAGGAAGACTATGAAAGCAATTTATTACCATGGCTTCTGTATCCCTCCCTTTCACTGCTGGTTTACTTTGAGGAAGATCTTGACATAAAAGAAACCCCTAACAGTTTTTATCTGATGGTACAGATGAAACCAGTTTGTAGTCTCTAGGTTCTTTTGAGACTGCTTTTTGTCAAGGTGGTATCTTGTGGGTTCAGTTTACAGGCAGTATTTTCTAAAGAGGCCAGAGGACCTTTCTGCACAGGGCCACCTGCAGTTGCTGCGGTGCACATGCGAACAGACCTGTTGGCGCTGTCATCCAGCGTTCGCTCAAACCACTGCACGGCGGCTGTCTGGAGGGGATCCATCACCAGCGTCATCAGGTGCCGAGCGAGGCTGCAGCAGCGCTCCGAACGCATGGGGTTCCTCTTGTAAGGCATAGCACTTGAGCCTGTCAAAGCAAGAAAGGGGATACACACAGGGCAACAGAAGGAGTGCTGCATTCGGGGAGAAGAGATGAAGGTCCTCCCCCAGGAAAGAAAAATGTGTCAGGAATCATAGTTTTGACTAAAGCTTCAAAATACAGCAATTTTCTAAGAGCAATATATAATAACAAAAATGACACCACCATTTTCCCCTTCAGATCAGAAACAACTAAATGTGGGCAAAGAAAAAGTGAGATGACATTTTTGCAATTCTGCAAAACAGAATTACTACCATATAAAAGGGACAAAGTCATACTTTTTAATGTAGTATTTAGCACCATCTCTCTAGGCTACGCATGGCAATCTTAGCAGTGTTCGGGCCTCCATCTGCTCAGTAACACTGTCCTTCAAAGTCAGATGCTTACACTGCTGCCTGTTGCTCTAGTGAATGAGTATTAAAATCACCCATAGAATGCAGAATGGTACAAGTACCAGATAGGACTAAAGCTTAATTTGCTGACTCAATTCAATACAACTATTTAAAGGACCCGATCTAACTTTCAGCCAAGAGCCAAAACACTACATTTCCCTTTCTAACAGTGTCAGAATCACATCATTGGTGTTCTTCTGGCAAGGGTCCACCCTAGTTTCATTGTTCCTAATTTGTCTGGTTATAAAGATTAAAATGCTGAGTTGAGCTGAAAACCTACTTTCCAGTCAACCTTATGAGGACTGTAAAACATGAAGCACTCCTCAGACACATGTCTGCCTCTAGGCAATGGGACATACATGGCTACTTCTGTTCTCCCCACAAACACAGGGAGTGCACAAATACAAATCTGATTTTAATTACTTAATATCCAGAAACCTTTAGGTAAGGTGTTTTTTCTTTTTCTTTCCCCCCTCCCCTCCTTTCTTTTTCTTATAAAAGGATTAAAAATACTAACAATGTCAACTCCAGTTAATTTAAAGCAAATTCTGTCAGTGACATTTCTAAGCTTGTTTAAAAGGCCACACCAACATAAATGAAAAGACAGATACACTAGTCCAGGAAAACTCTCTCATCCCTTACCAATCTGGTCTTTCTCAAAAGGCTCCTCTATCTCCTTCAGGTTGGCCAAAAGACGAATGTCAGTGCAAATCTAGAAAGCAAGCATGAGAAACTAATAAAACAGAACCAAACTGACACCCACCAATGTATCTTAGTGTTAGTGCTCTCGGAGAATCTTTGCATGTTTGTGCAAGAAGTAAACTGGGGGCAGTGAAAAATTTGACAAAAAAATTGACACTGCAATCATACTTCCTGGCCTAAAAATGTTTGTCAAGAAAACACAGAAAACAGCATGTCCACTGTGGATGGGAACAGGACTCTAACAAGTGCAAATGTTTGCAGGGAATGGAAGACAGATCAGAAGAAAACACTGAAAATGCATAACAAAATTGCACAGTGATTTGCAAACACAGATAATGTGTGCTCACTGAACTGGGAAAAAACCAAAACAGAAGAAAATACCACAGATCACTTTAGCCCAAGAGGAGGAAGAGGGAGGGAACAGAGATAAATCAATGAAAAGAATCCACAAGGACAGAGAGAATAACACCATTATCAGAAAGGCAATTAACTAGGAGGAAATAGCAAAATTTAAGAACTCATACACCACTAGGAAAGACATTTAATCTAATTGGATCAATTTAGCATAGATTAGACTAATATCCAGTGTGGGAGTTGTAAACCCATTTCAGAATCTGCTCATTTAACTTGCTTTATTTATCACTGGTTTTAAGATCTTTGAGATTTGAGTATCAGGCGTGTACCCAGTGGTGAATTTGCATGATCTCAAAGAAGACAGCTGAACAAGGAACACCAATATTTCTTGAGCAGAGTATTCTGCACCAAAGCACCTTCTCTTCAAGATCTGAAGTATTTCTCCCACTTCCCAATGTATACAACTAGGGTGCTCACCTTGTGTATAGAAGCCCCCAGACTGGCCAGCACAGCCAGGACTCCAATATCCACCTTGCGACTGTAGGTCTGCCCTGTGACCATGTAAGCCCTAGAAATAAGCACAGAAATTGAGTGTTCCAGCCAGACACAACAGTACTGCAAGACTTTGAGCAAGCAATGACACGGCTCTTCAAGTGGAGGGCTGTTATTGTGCTTGGATGAGAATGACCTTGGATTCAGGGTGTCAATTTCTTGGGGCAGCATGCAGGTGGGAGAGGGGTAAACAGGAAAAGGCACAGCTGTGCTTGGACAGGGAAACAAGAAGAAGTGGCCTATTTACGAGGTGAACTTTCATGCAAGAAAATGCGACTGGTAATGGAAGATGGCAAGGGGGAATAAGTGAACAGCAGCACAGATGTTGGTTTGGCAACCAGGGGAATCTGGGCCAACACTATTGGCAGGAGTCCCACACTGCTATGAATGCGTGTTACATACCGCTTAAATCCTGCCTTCTCAGTCACTAATCTGTCCAGTTCTTCAACCTTGGGGTGAAGTGAAAAAAAAAAAAACAGAGCTCAAAATACAACTCAGCAAAGTCAGCAAGAGCAAAAATGGTCCTTTGCTTTTCTCAGTTTACTGTCAAAAAATCTTCTGCTTCCTGTGAATCATCCCTTCCCAAATGCTGTTCACTTTCACATAGAGCCTTGTCAATGAGTCCCAGAGGGATCAGGGTGACTTTGTAAATTTAATGTGAGAATCTCAATGTTCCCTCAAAGAAAACAGCATTCCAGAACGGAAAATTGCCAAGACTGTATGTCTGCACCCTGGGCTGTCTGACATACTTTACTGTGGTCTCCCTCAAAGAGCTGCAAGAAGCTGGCTTGAGTGCCAGTGGTGCCTTTCACACCCCGGAAGCGCAGGTCATCCCGAGCCCGCTCCAGATTCTGCAAGTCCATGCACAAGTCTTGAATCCACAAGCAGCAGCGTTTCCCCACAGTGGTGAGCTGGGCAGGTCTGAAAACAATCAAGAACACAACACGACTCACTGAGGATTTGCCCAAGCACCACACTTCACTGCTGAGTCTGCCATTAAGAGTTCTCTACAGATTCATCACTATTGACTCATCTGAGCAGAAATTAACAGGATTTGTCTTAGGCAGAAGGATGTACCAATGTCAGCAGTAAATGGTACTGAAGATGCAATCACTCCTTGCAGGACTTAGATGGAATTACATTACCAGAAAACAGCAATTCTGTGTCCCTGTGCCAGGCAGGCTCCCCCTGCCGGGCTGCAGGGGCTGTGCCAGACTGGGCGCATCTGTTCCCCATCCCAATTTTGCTCACCAGGGCACAGGGGGCACCCTGGCTGACTTACAGCACTGGTATGAACTCCTCAGAGACATCTGCATTCACTTTGTGATTTTAAATTATTCCTCTCAGGAACCTTTCCTTCTTATTTATAAAAATGTGTTCCTCAGCCTCTGGGCAAACACACTTCAACAATGCTGTCAGCCCATACTTCTTGTAAGACCTCTTCCTTGGAATAAGTAACTGGAAGCTCCAGCTACACTTCAGTCTCCCTGAAAACGCATTGAGGTGAAAACAGGGGTGTTATGCAGAACCCAGAAAGTGAAACATTTCAAATTATCCACATGAACTCCAAAGAAAACCTCTATACTACTTCAAAAAACCATACACACATGAAAAATGTGCTCCTGATTAAGCTCAGACATAAAAAGGACGCTTGTAAGATCTGGAAACAGGGACAGGTGATCCAGGAGGAATACAAGGAAACTATTCAACACTGCAGAGACGGGGCAAGGAAAGCCAAAACCCACCTGGATGAATTTAGTATAGGATATGAAAGGCAACAAGACAGGCCTCTGCAAGTACATAAGCAGGAAAAGGAAGGATAGGGAAAACATGGACGTGATTGTAAATGGAGTAAAGGCCCTGCTGATAAACGACACAGAAAAGACTGAGACATCAATTATGATTTCACTTCTTGAACACTCCTCTGTCTTCTTTCCAAAAGCCCAAATAAAACTAACACAGATACTCCTCCAAAAAGCTATAGATGAAGAGGGCTGTAGGACTTGAGCTGATAGAACTGACACTGCATATACAGCAAGACAATAAATCCGAGACCTGACCTGATGCTTTCACTCTCCTTTGAGAGAAATGTTAAAATGCTAGACACCGAGTCTGACATGACCTGTTCTTAATTTCCCTGCCTCTGCTGTTCCATATCACTGGGGTAGAAGTCCCAGGCTTAGCTCATGGTATAGTTTAATGCTTCTGAAAACAGTCTTCATGAAGCAGGAGATTAAACTACCCCAAGAACAGAACCACCCAGATTTCATTATCCTTTGACTCAGCATCTGTAGTAACATGTAGCCATTAACAAAACTTTCTAGGCTGCAGCAGAAAATAACTTAAAGAAAAACAAAGAAAATCTGGCTGGAAGACGCAATTAGTGCAATTCCCAGTCACGCTTTTTTGAAACAGGCCAGAACATGCACATCTGTGTTTGCCTGGAAGTCATCCTTTATAGGAAGCTGTGTTGAAGCAACTGCCGACAGCTAGTCAAAGCAACAGTCCAATTTCCTGAACAAGCCTGGAGTCAGGCACATACGCATTTTCTGAACCATCAACTGGTCAGAAATGGGAAAAAGGATGGCAAAAGAGCAGCAGCAGGTCAATTTAATCAAAGCACAGACAACAAAAAGAAAGCAAAGGCTGATGGCTACTTACTGGTAGTGAGTGAAGCCCAAAGCAGGCATGTCAGCATACTTCTCCGCAAAGTCGGCCAGCCGGCTGATCACCCTTGCGAGCTGGGAAGCAAGAAGGATAGAAAAGAGGTGGAATGAGAGAGGAAAAAACCCCAAACAACACAGCAGAAGTTCGCATGCTTAAGCACAACATTGAGAAAAAGGGGAGAGAAACCACTGAGCAGGAAGGGCCAGTTGTGCAGGGAGGGAACTCAAGGGGCAACTGTGCAGCCCCCTCTAACTGTAGAATATGGCGTGTTTCAGTTTTTCAGGGCATGCATGCAATTCCTGCTTGCTACAAAACTCAAGAGCTAACACAAGTCATTGGATTTGTGCTCAAGCTAGTCTAATCTTCATGCCCAACTCAATCCTGCAGTTGGTTCATCCTTGGGTATTTTCTTTATTCCTGGAATTGGTCAGAAATAAAGCTGCTTGGGGTATTGACACGTACAATCTAGGGCAAATTGGATGCCAACTCATTCAGGTCAGATAGACACCACTGCACTACACTCCTGCTATATTTGACCTCAGAAGATTGTATTATATAGTTTCTTGAATGCTGACAGACTCCTAGTAATATAGCTAAGGATAAAACTAAGATAATCCTGAAAGCAATAAAGTTGTATTGCTATGTAGTACCTGTGGCACAAATAAACAAGGAGCTGCTTATAATTCCCACTGTGAGCAAAAAAACTCTGGGAAAAGACTTGAGAAAGGAAAGGAAGGGAACTCTTCACTTTTTTGAGAACAACCCAGACAGACAACTCCTCCTAGCTTCCCACAAAGGTTTAGGAAAATCCAAGTTAAACACAGGCTATGCACAGGACATGAGTGCTCCCCAGTTCTGAGACACTGCAGAACCACTTTCTCACCTTGGGTAGCAGGAGGTTAAACCCATCACGGAGGACAATCAAATCCTGAAAGAAGCAAAGAAAGGAACTTTGGGCCATGTTTAAAGGACCAGACATTTTCTCTCAGAGAGGACACACATTATGCTTCGTTGACTCAAAAGTCTCCTCTTAAATGATTTGCTTTCCCTCTTCTAACAGAGCTTGAACTGAACTTCCTTATGACAAAAACACGGGATCCACCATTGCTTCTTGTATACTGTCCATGGAAAGTCATAAGTGGTGGAAGACCTATTTCCACCAAGTGCATATGAAGGATTATTTTGAGGTCTTGGGACTGCCTATGGAATGACAGACTAAATAATATGGTCCCAAGTGGAAAATGCAGGCACTGTAGGCTAAAGACAGCAGGAAAGTCAGTGGGCTAATGAGGCACCAGTTGTCTTTACTCCTGTTGAAACTGAGGAACAGCTGGATGCAGGTGTCACAAGGAAGGTGATATTACCCAAAAGCTAAACAGGTTTGCAAAGGAGTAGAGAAAAAAAAATTACTCAGCAGCTTCTCATGCAACAAAAACAGCTGTGAAGTTGCAATGGCTTGAACAGTGGAACAGCAACATATACTGAGAAATAAGGCTTCAGTTTGTGCTCTGTTGTAGATGAGGTTTTTCACAAATATTTTACAGTAGAGTGGTAGTACTTCCTTTTTCACTAAACACACTGATCCAGTCTCTTCACTACTGAAAAGCTTGTTTTCCCCTGAATTACGCAGGGGTTCCAAGTAGCAATTGAAAGCTCATGGACCTTGTTCTGTAAGTCAGTGAACTCTTGTCACAGGGGTGTAACTGATAAATCACACAGTTCACATGTTTCTTCATGTGTTTGCAACTCCCCTCTTATGTCCTTGAATATTTAACATGCAAACAGAGGTTAGGGAACAGTTTCCAGACAGATCTTACTTCACATCAGAAGAAAGAAGTCAAGTGGAGCTTGTCTTCCTAGGGTAGCCAGGTTAAAGAACTGAATTAACTTCAACAGTAAAATTAACAAAAATGACTGAAAAATCCACTTAATATTTTATAAAGAGAAGATTATAAAGAGCAAAAAAAAAAACAACTGTAGCTTTGTTTTTCCCAGCTCTGTAGGCAGGGAACTGGAAATACTGTATTACCGTGTTATCCCCTACGTAGCAGGAGGTTGCTCCAAGGTGGATGATGGCTGCAGCTTTTGGACAGCAGTGGGCAAAGGTGTGCACATGGGCCATCACATCGTGACGCAGCTTCTTCTCCTCCTCTGCTGCCATCTTGAAGTCAATGTTGTCCAGATTTGCTTCCATCTCCCGTATCTGCTCATCAGTGATTGAAAGCCCAAGTGACTGCAAGGGGAAAAGAACTTTCATTGCATTTTCTCTTTACCAACAAACTGAGACAGAAGCTGTTTAAATAATTTACTCCCATCTGACATCTCCCAGAAGTGTGACAATTTGGTATAATCGAGCTGTAACAGCAAATGCTTTCATTCTAGGGCTCTCCAGCCTTTTCCAATAGGATAGGACAGGACAATGTTCATTCTCAGATGTTCCTTTTGGGCTTCGTACTTTCCTCAATCATGTAACATTCCTGTAAAAACTACCAAAATTTAAAAACATGGGGAAAGGTGATATAAAAATAGTATAAACTAAACTTCTTTTGATGAAGTTTACCTTTTGGGTAAAGAAAAATTCAGCTAACATGTAACTAAATAGCTTGTGTCAGGAAAAACTCTGTGGACCACAACTAGATCTACACAACTGTAAGCAGGGGCCTTAATACATATGGAAAGGTATATATGTTTTATATGTTTGTACCTTTTCAAAAGTCCTGCAGTACCTCATCTCAGACTGAATATGAAACCTTGTGAAATCAGTTACTTGATCTGGAAGAAGGAGATAAATGCTCCTAGTTCACGTTTGAAACCAATTGCTAGAGCTTTTCAGCAAACTGACTTAAAAACAAAGATATCCAACCACAAGATTACATACTGGTGTAATCCACTAAGATGAGAAAAACGTCTTTTCCTGATACTGAGAAATGAGAAGTCTCACAATGAACTTGGTATTACTGCCTTTTCCAAATTTAAATACTATTGTCCTGTGTATCAGCAATGAGAAATCACCAACCAGGAGGTTTCCAGAATTCAAAGTATTTAAAAAACTGGTTCTGTTCAGAATCAAACTGACTGAAAAAATGTTTTGCAGATGTGGAACCTGGAACTGAAGAAGACAGCAAGTGAAACAGATGTGTCCTCAAGGTCCTCATCAGATAATTAGTACGCAAACTTACTCTGCTGCAAGCATATACAGACCTATGAGAGTCCAGCTAAATGGGGAAAAGCACCTGGCCCCAGACTGCTGCCTTTGAGGTGCACTGGTATAGACTGCAGCTGCCCAAAAGCACAGGCAGCTCAGCAGGCAATACATTCTTGTGCCAAGATTACAATCTCGTGCCTTGCTCAGACATCCATGATTCTTTAGGAAAAGCTGACCAAAGTACAGAGTCATACAGAGAGGAAAGAAATAACCCCCCAANCCAAATCTTTGCCTGAGAGCCTCCAATTACAAAATTATAATAATCTGAGGGAGGGGGTTTACATTCTCTATTCAAAGAGAGATCCCAGCTTTTTGCTGGCAGGTACCTGTCTTTCAAACCAAGACACCCCAAAAAGGGACGACTTGATGTAGAACACGTGCAAGGTAGGGTAGTGCCAAGACAAATGATATTCTTTTCTGTCCACAACCAACGTTATGAGTCTCTTCCCTATGAGCTTTTGCTGATATTGGCAGTACCTTGGGAAGAAAACAGTCAAACGTCCTTCAAACCTGTGTACCTAAGAAAACCAAGTAGGGAAAATACATAAGGAAGAACACAAGGTTTTCCCCAAAGCAGAGTGATGAGCTCTCCGGACTGTGCTTTCAGGGTGTCATTCTTCTGAGACTGTCCCAGTATTTTGATGTGCCACTCTAACAGCTATGACTGTTCATAACTTTTTCTAAAGGATGGTGCAGAACAGGCGGATGACATGGCACTCCTGACATGGCTCCTGCACACAGAATGAGAACGCCAGGTTGTTCATTGTGTAAAGAACATATGACAGAAAAACAATGAAACTTAAATTGGACAGAAGAAATAGATGGAGGGTTACTAAAGAAAGATGCTTCAAAGCTACTTCTATGAGAAGGGAGAGCTCCAAGAAATTTGTACTTGACTTTCAAATACAATTAAGTCAGGAGTTCAAGATAAAAAGTTTTAACAGAAGAATCATAATACAAAGGAATTTATGGAAAAAATTAAACAAGCGTTTTGGGATTGATATAAATTCAGACACCTGAGCTCTTAACCTAAACTTTAAATACTGTCATTTAGGAAAAGATAAGTTTTTCTTACTAATCCCACACTTTGCTAAGCCTGCTCTTTCAAACTCCTCGTATTGCCTGCTGAAAGGCGCAAAACACTGTATAGACTTTCTGCCAAATTCGGTTTCTACTGAAATAATTCTGCCATTCTTATGTCACATAGTCCAAGTGGACCACCTGAAAATTTCACTGATTAAGTAGAGTGAATACCGAAGCCATCTGCCCGGCCCTGTACTTTACCTAAAATTTTATCACTAAGCTGCATGTCTTCTGTCTTACTACTCCCTGCAACTCTGAGAAAACCTATTATTAGACCTTCCCAGATCTGATTTATCAGAAGACCAAAGTAAGTATTGCCAACAGTTCATTTGTTACTGTTTGGTTTTTAATGTAACTGAAAAGATAAGCTATGTATCTTCAAAAAGAATGACTAAAGAAGGAACACATGAATGTCTTGGAAGTGAGGATATGTGCTGCAGTAAATTTCCATAGTTCAATTATTACCTGGTATTTGGGTGGGTGTTCTTTTTCCTAGAAATACTATGCATCTTCTACAAGGAACCTAAAGAAACTGTTTGTACATGTAACTAACTGATCACTGACAGAGATAACAGGTGCTGGCAGTAGCTGACTCTTCCTTCTTTTCAGTCCAGAGCTGACATTAGATTACAAACTGCTCTGGAATGAGGAGCCAGATAAAAATAGTAGTCTCCCTCTTCCCACTGTGAAAAGAGACCTTAAGAAGTTGTAAGATCTGTCTCTACTTTCTGGGAACAAAACTCTGGGGTGGCAATGGGTGGCAGAGCAAGGGTCAATAGATGGGGTAGCCTGGAATTCCGGGCTTGGAGTGGAAACCTAGAAGCCCCAAACTGGTTCCTTCAAGCAGATTGCTTTCTCCTATTGGGCAACTCACGTATTCTGTTCTTGAACAGAAGTAAAAGTGATGATTATCTGATGGGATCGATACAACTATGTTTAAATTGTCATGCTTTGAACATGCAAAGCTCCTCAAGCATGCATTCATAGTACTGACACTTTCTATGCCAGATGAGTTTTGCAGCTTTCTCACTCCAGCATCTAAACTGTGACAAAATCAGGCACGCAGTACTTTGTAAAGTGACTTCCGTTTAGTACAGCTGTATAATTGCATATTCAGCTTTTGAAACATCACATTTGGTCCAGCATATTATTGACAATGCTGCTGTAGTGATGTTATCCTTGCAGGGAGAAGGAACATTGTAATAACACTGTGCACTGTGTGTTCATTCTCCGGCATGGTGCTTCTCTGCCCTTGCACTCATAGTAACAGCCAGACCTAGAATTTGGATTGCTTCTAACAATCCCAGGGCTCTGAAAACAGAAATTGGACTCTCTACAAAACAAACAGGTTCCTATTGAGTCTGAAAGCTAAAACCATTCTATCAGAAAGCAGGGTGGTTTTGTGCCCTTTTTTTTTTTTGGGGGGGGGGGGGGGGGGCCCTTGGGGGTTTTTTTT
>WBNO01017200.1:115820-172630 GCA_013400575.1 Peucedramus taeniatus
CCCGCCCCGAGCGCACGGCGGGCCCGGCGCCCCCCCGCGCCCGGAGGCCAACGCGGCCCGAGGAACCCCGACACGGCCGCGGGACACAAAAGGTGCACAAAACACGAGCTTTAAATGCTTAGCAGCCAAACACATTTATTAGTATTTTTTTCTTTTTTTTTTTTCCAGGAACCCAAAAATAGTTTGTAGTTATAATGTAAGCAACTGAGTTGCACATAATACAATCATATCTTTCAAAAACAAAACAAAACAAAAAAATAAACCCAAAAAAAAAGAAAATAAACCCCCACAAAACAAAACAAAAAACCAAAAAAAGCTGTTTAAAAGCAAAACAAAACAAAACAAAAAAACTTCAGAAAACTTATATATAAGTAATACACCATCTCTNGGGGGGGGGACACATTGCAGGTTTTTCACTGACAAAAATCTGGTAAGAGTCACAAGGAATCAAGTCAGTGCATCTTAAAAACTGACTGTGTCTCAATTAAGATGTAATAATAGCTGTACATGCATTCCTAATTAGGACCAGAGTCAAAGTCGAAAAGTTTAGCTTCAAGTGCACGTTAAGAAAGTCAACTTCATATCCTCTACTAACACAACAGCTTGCAATCATATGGACATACTCTCAGTTGCTGTTTCCTAATAGTTAAACTTATAATACACAGTACCCAATCTTTAGTGGTATTTTTTTTTTTCAGCACTCAGCCTACCAGAAACCTCACAACTACTTGCGGGGTAAATGTACTGCTCACTTTGGCCAAAAGTAAACTTATCTCGGAAAAAAAGTTCTATCTAACAACAAACGGCCACATATGCAGGGGGTGGTCCGGCTGGCACGGACCGACAGCCATGGGATTGAATGGACAGCGGCCCTCACCCGTCACACCTCCTGGAAAGCAAACAGCTGAGCGCTTGGGAAGGACACCGCTGTTTGCTCAAAGGCAACCCCTCACCAAAGATTGCTTAGCAGAGCTTTTACAAAACCAATTTTACAGTGCAGGCAAAAGTGCAAGGGGGAGGGTACGAGGCGAGAAGAAATGATTTGCTGAGGGGCGACAGGAGGGATTGTTTACAGAGGGTTGGGTAACCCTGAACTCGCAGAGCCCCCACCCCTCGCGCCCCTTTCCCCCCCGGAACACGCCAAAGGGGCACCTGGAAAGTTGCTCTGGTCGGTTTCCCGAGGGTAGCTCAGGAAGGTACGGCCGATTCCCGGGCCCCCATCCGCCAGAGCCCTCAAGGGAATCGGGACGTGAAGACGCCTCGGGTCGCTCTGCCCTCAGCGCCCGTCCCGCCGTTACCTTCTCAGCCTGGGCGAGGTAGAGCCAGAGGCGGCGCCAGGTGCCGAACTTCTTCCTCTCGCTGAAGTTGTAGGCCATCTCGGCGCTGGCGTACCGCGACACCAGCGGGGAACGGTACCGCGCCATCACGTCCTGCTCTTCTCCGGGGGCCGCCATGACAGCGGTGGCGACGGCGGCAGCAGCAGCGGCTCACGGTAGCGGCGGGGCCCGCGGGCGGCGCGGGATAAAGGNGGAACCCAAAAATAGTTTGTAGTTATAATGTAAGCAACTGAGTTGCACATAATACAATCATATCTTTCAAAAACAAAACAAAACAAAAAAATAAACCCAAAAAAAAAGAAAATAAACCCCCACAAAACAAAACAAAAAACCAAAAAAAGCTGTTTAAAAGCAAAACAAAACAAAACAAAAAAACTTCAGAAAACTTATATATAAGTAATACACCATCTCTCAGTTTCAATGAAATGACGACGACTTAATTCTTTATTACTCTTAACTTGTCACACTCCAATAAAACGTCACCCTTTTGTTTGTTTTTTTTTCTTTTTTTTCTTTCCTTTTTTTTTTCTAAATCCAGCATGAGAAATACAGTACCTGCTATGGCAAAAATACACATAAAATGCAACATTTCAGCTTATTTGTACATTAGTAGAGTTTAAACATTTTATTGTTGTTTTTTTTTCTTTTTAAGTGAACCAGTGATCTTAAGTACCACTATACTAAAAGTAAAATAAAGAAAAGGAGGAAAAGGGGGCAGCCAACCTTACAAGAGCACCTTCTAAAGTGCTGAGTTTCTGTGTCCATGGAAAACCCTTAGAAAGTTCAAACATTTCTGAGAATATGGGATGGAAATTAGGATGAAACCTGGATATGCAAGACATTGCATCATCTCCTCCACATTCTCCCCATTTGTCCTGTAATTTTCTTTACTGCAGACTATAGAAAGAAGGGAGAAACCAGAACTACAGTAAGAGTTTAGTAAAGGAAGCCATTTCAAGTATAAGAAAAAAAAATAAACACTTACAGGTAACTTGCAAATAGCATCAATATACACACAGCCACTATTTTTATTATTACAATGTCTGCTTCAGGGGGACAGTGTTTCAGGCAAGAGGACTTTAGCTGTATCTTGCCGTTACCTATTTATGTGCAAAGTAGAAAAGCTGCCTTTTCTAATCCAGCCATATTGGACATCAATGATTTTCTATTCAGCCACCTCATCCCTCCATTCCATAAGGAGAAAAGAAGGGGGCATTATTTTACCAAGAAGACTAGATGAAATGAATCTGTTTCTCCATTCCTCTTCCAGACACACCCTTCTCCTATTACTTGTTTGCAATGAAGAGAAACTTGCCAAACTCCCGATGCCCACCAGTAGCCAGTTTCCTGAACAGGTAGAAGGCATTTACCTTTGTAAACATAATCCCTTATGTTTGTGGAACTCAAAGCAGCATTTCACACCTCCAGCCGAGCAGTGGAGATGAAAACAGATCAGAATGCTCCCGTGTCACTGCTTTTCCTCCTCCCCTTTCCTCTTCTGCACCCAGGAAGATTACATTTGGTTACTTCTGTTAGAAGGTGGGGTTTTTTGGTTCTTTGAGGAAAATACTTAGCATTTAGTTAAAAGTAAACATTACAGAATTACCATAATCAGATTTATACTGCTGTTTGTTCTGCTTTCTAGATGAGAAAGAAAAAGCACTATGCATCAGATGTTCTGCAGGCTTTAGAGCAGATGTGGCCGAAAACCAAGATACCTCTGTGTGTAAATCCCACAGGGTGCACTTGCACCACTTCAGCTTCTTTCTCTGCAGAATCACTGTATACACCTCACCTTGATTACTGGCAGAGATGGAGAGGGTGGCATAGGGCAACAGCGGAGAGATGTTCCTAAGGCCACGGGGAGCAACGCAGGACAGAGAGGACCAGGGAGTGTCAGACAGAAAGGTTTCAGGTACAGAAACCATGTTCTTGATATTTCAAACGCCAAATTCCAAGAGGCATGGGCTCATATGCACATCCCTGAGACGCACATCCAAGAAAGAAGAAATAGGGACCAAGTGATTAAGAGGGGAGAAAGTAGCAGAGGTTCCCTGACAGCTGTGGGATTTACCCAATGAAGACCTCATCCCCCACCACCCTCCCAGAGACATTTTGGGAGAGCTGTAAGGCATATACACAAGCAGCATCTACCATCATTCTCTCTGTTCCTACTTTCTATTGGCAGGTGATGGCTTCTGTATATTGTGGACAAGAGACACTGCGTTTGAAGTGTGACTGGTAACACACTGAAATTAACTCAGGGAAGGACATAGGAAGCTACTCTGCCCTTCATCCCTGGAGCAGCAGCATAAAGTGGCCAGGTTCTTCATCTTACAGTCCCCTCTCTGGAACTACACACCACCACCTCCCCTTCCTGATGGCAGGAAAAGATGTCTACTTGAAAGATGACATTACCAAAACTGCCATTTAATGGCACAGAGAAGTACACAAACTTTTTCTGATTTGGTGGTCTGGTGAAAGAAGCAGCAAGCTCAAAGTACTTCAGTGTTGAAGCTTATCTAAAAGTACTGAAGACATGCAACCTGTAGCAACACTGGCGTAACAACATAAAGGAGAGAAGAAGAATATGGAAACAGGTATAAAGACTCAAGAGTATGAGTAACTGAATCTCTATCAACTTCTATCATTTAGGATTGGAGTATCTAATGGATTCAATAATTAAAAAAATAAAAAGGGTTATCTCCCTCCACACAAGCAAACAATGTAAAAAGAACTAGCGATCTTGCTGTGAAAACCTCATAATACTTCTATCATGCTTTTTTCTTTAAAGCACTTGACAAACATTACTAGTTGATCCTCACAAAACCCCTGTGAGGTAGGTAAGTATTATTAACAACCCCGCTTTACAGGTGAAAAAACAAAGGCAAAGTAGTTAAATGACTTGCCCAAGGCAAGGGAAGAGTAATGGCCAATGTTACATTTCAGGAGTTTCAGGCTTCTGACCTGTGCTCAAAACCACTAGTTCAAATATCTTTTTGCAAAGGAGATAACAGATGGAAATAAAAGCCCATCAAGTTTAGAAGAAAAACTAATATTTAAAAGGTTACATCAGAAGGGAAAATGTACCATGAGGTATTTTTGTGAATGAGTTTAAGCGTCTGATTTTTTTTGTTTTGTTTTTTTTTAAAGGCATTCTGACAGAGTGGAACCCTGATAAGATCACATCTGCAAGGCAAGCACAGATGCGAGAGTGATCATCAAGTCTATTACTTATTACAGTACTGTGAATGTCAACAAAAATAAAATTGCTGCATGAAAACACTGAATACAGGCAGGATAATCTCTCAGTTTATGATATTACACCTAAGATAATGCCGGTACCATGGTTAACCATGGACAAAGGAAAAAGTCAAGTCAAAAGGTCCCTATTATAATGATGGAGAGAGCAGTGAGATCTACATTTTTTCTGAGGAGACTCTTCCTGGAAGCTCAGCAAGCTTCAAAGAATGCACATAATTCACAATGATTACATTTTGGAGATGTGAGGAAGCAAATCCTTTTTAATGACCATTATGATACCACCTTATAATAAAAATACGATAGTTCCTTTTAAATAGAGGGGACCTGGTATACATATCACTCTACTTTCCCTAAAATTTCACATACTGTCAACATTAGTGCTAAGTCACTGGCAGCAACACCAGACAACAAAACACCAGTAGCTGCTGACCTTGAAAATACACAGTCCTCATAGCTGGGCTTTGATCAGCACTAGAAAGGAAGTACCGTCTCCACCATTCTGCCCACAGATGCTCT
Organism: Peucedramus taeniatus; assembly: GCA_013400575.1. Lineage (NCBI taxonomy): Eukaryota > Metazoa > Chordata > Aves > Passeriformes > Fringillidae > Peucedramus > Peucedramus taeniatus. The sequence continues at coordinate 120,938 of WBNO01017200.1, forward strand.
GTCACTGTATGAAGAGTACCAGAAACAGCAGCAAAGAAAATGTTAGGGATAAGGAAGTGTGGATATCAAGGACTAGCCATATTCCAATTCTCTCAGAAGGGCACAAGGACTGCTGAAATGGAAAACGAGTAGTAAATCAAAAAAACCCAGTGCCTGCGGCAGTGGGTTTCCTGAGCGTAACAAGGGCCAGAGCACAGGAGGTGGTAGATATATTCCCCAGGGAGACCTGGTGTCCCATTCACCCTTTTGGCCCCGGGTTAACACTGTGTGGCTGAATGCACCCTGTGCAAGGCTGAGAGCTGATTTTGTTTTGCAGCCAACATTGGTTATTCAAATCTCTGCCCAGTTATCCATTGGCCAGCTTCTGACAAAAGAAAGGTTCTTATCAATTCCTTCTTAATTTGAAGTTATCACTTCCCCACTTCCCCAAACTATAATGGATATGCCATGGACACAGAAACTCCTGAACAGTTAAGCAAAGTATCTTTGTCCCCTACACCCCCTTTGCAGAATGCATAGTTTACAATTCACTTACAAAATAAAGAAGCAATGCTGACCACATATGGGACCTTTTTTTTTGAAAAAAGAACAAACAACCTCTTCTTAAGTTCAGTATCAAAATTCACATTTGCATAATAATACATTTCAAGGCCATTAGAGAGGAATGAGAGCGAAGCAAAGAAAACTGCAGAGTCTCTCCTCTCTTTGTCTTCCTGAATAGAGCTGAGGGATCCCACTGGAATTTCTTTTCAGGGTGGGAATTACAAAGCGCTACAACAACAGCTCTTGATCTTGTACACCTCATGTTTTGGGTGGGACGAAGAGGTGAATTATTAGGAAAAAAAAACAAATGGAAGGAGACACTGCAGATTCCCATGTTTAGCTACAAACAGCTTTGAAGAAACAAAAAATTACTTCTGATTTTTTCCTTTTAAACACTTCTACCTCACCATTTCAAAAACTTTTTTTTTTCTTCTTGTGTAATACCCTGTTCATTTAAATGGCAACATTAAGTGTGCTGGAAGTTGAAGGGTTGAAAAAAAATTCCTGTTTCACTTATCAGGATATGGGCAGAGAGGGTAAAAGTGTGCCTGCACCCACTATTTAACAGAAACTACAAAACATCATCTTCTCTACATGTATAAATTTGTCTCAAACATCACTGTTTCAAATTCTCCAGTGCTTACAAAAAACCAAAGCCACACACACTCTCACACACAAACATAAAGAGAAGCCACATAATACATATACAAACTCAATTTGCAACGCAGACTAGCCTAAAACTATCAACAGCTTCTGTGCACCACATGACATCCCTTCACACCCCCACCCCTATCTCTACCACATATGAATACGTATTGTGCAGTGTAGAGACCAGCCAATGACGCTGCTTGTCAAAAGGGACCTGTGGGCTGCAATCTCAATGTCTGACCTCTTGAAAGAATGAGTTAACCCTTGTCTCCCCTCCAGCCCAAGCGGTCTCCTCAATTAGACAGTCACTATACTCACAAAGGCACATTCATAAATACCACATTTAACTTACTGCTTGCAAAAACATAGGAGGAAACGTTAAGCGCTTATACCCCAACCCATTCCTACTGACCCAGCAAGAAGTATCACAATAATGTATCGTATCACTTGGTGAGACCTTACTCCACCTTTAGAAGGTACATATTAAAGAAGTCTTCCAACACCTCTTTCAATTTTTTTTGCATAAATGAATGTATTTTTTTTTGTTTTTGGCTTACATATTTTGGAATACAGCACACTCACTATAAAGCTCTGTTGTAAGGCTACCCCCTAAAGTAAGGCTGTTCTACCTTGGCTTGCATTTTCACTTCATTTTGCTTCTTCTCCACATGTCCCCAAAACAAAACAAAAAAACCCACACAGCGCCTTATATAGAAAGGGTAAGCCAGATATGGCAGGGAGAGTGAGGGGAAAGAAAGCACATAATATCATAACGATGTCACTAAAATAGCTATCTCTAAGAAGCTGTGCAACCTGCTCAACAGAAACTGATGAAGAAAATGATCACTAATGGTTGGTTGTGTTTCATCTGAAACAGGAGGAGCTTCCACCTTGTCTCAATTAATAACAACAAACATTAAAAAATGAGGAAGTTAGTTCTGCGAAGGTAACAACACACACCAACAACCAAGAAGAGGCATTTAGCGCTCAAGGAAACATTGCTTGCCGAACATGGCCTCCTTATACTGTGCACTCCAATCTCTTCCCCTCTGCCCACCACAGTCAAGAATGTTTGCTGCTAAAATATTTAAATACTTAACGCTGGCTGGCATAATGCATTCTTCCCTTTTTTGTTCTATTTCTTTTTCCCCAGAGTGCTCTGCATTACTTTACAGAAAGGCTGTCAGAATCAAGTCAAAAAACTCCCTTTCTCACTACAAAGTTTACAGGAACCCTAACACTGCTGAATGTCACCAGTCCAAACTATCACACAAACAGGGCAAAAATGGCTCTTTTGCAGAGGGCACTTGATTTGCTAGAAGCTTGCTAGGACTTTGGGAGACTTCTAGAGAAAAGCTTTCCTGCATAGCTCAATGAAAAGCAACGCGCAGGCAAACTGTGGATACAAACAGATGTTGTCTGCTGCACGCTACAGATGAAACTGCATCGATTGTGGCCTGACAAGTTTTAAAAGTAGGCTCCAACCCACCAGGAGCTGTGACGCTTTTTGTAGCACAGATGAAACCTTAAATCACTTTTCATACAAGGATCAGAAGCTATAGTTACTACATCACAAAGTTTAAAGTCACGTAACACCACAAAATAGAGCGCTTAAATTTTAAACAGGACCCTGACTCAATTTTGACAGCAATGTAGACAGACCCTTAAAGCATACTGTAGACAAAGCTCTGCTTGGTGAGTCACTACAAAACGGACCTGTTTCCTATTATCTACTGCAAGGGAACTTTGGTAAAATTCAGCAACACTGGTATTTACAGTGATGGGACACTTATGCAAAACATTGTGAAGGACATGGACTAGGCAAGGCTGCTAAAAATCTCCAGTTTGGCTCCTGTCATTTAGTCCAACCAACAGGTCTACTACAGCCTAACAGTTGCTTTGTGGTTTAAGTCTGGATGTGAATTCAGGACAACAGGGAGTACCAACTCTGTCTACATTGGGAAACTTCACATATTTCTCCCCATTACTGTTACCATCCTTCTGTCACAGGTAGAAGCCTAGTACTGGAGATAAAGGGGAAGAAAGTTTATCGGTATTTTGATCACAGTGGGAATGACCATATGATCTAACAGTATCAGTTCCTAAAACTGCAAAACAGTGGCAAGTAACAGAACTGAAATGATATTGTGTGCAAAATCAATTCACACAAACCAACATATTCTGTGTATGCTGCTTCAGATTCAGGACCAAAGTTGCATGTCAACAGCATTTGTTTATTGGGTTTTTTAAAAAAATTAATTTCAGCGTAGTTGTCTTGGCATTACTTTCCTGCCCACAAAGAATGCATGCATATTTACAATTAAGAAAGCTGCTTCTGTTAAGGGAACTTTACGTCTTTAGAAAAAAAACCCCTACCTTCTACTCAGTCGGGACTATTACCCTGAGATGTTAACCAGCCTCCACAAAACCTGCATTTCAATCAATTTGAGAACCTGGATACTAAGGTCACATGATTTACAGTGAAGGCAATACAGGCAACACGTACTGGAAACACAACAGGTCCTCATCTGCTATGTTAACCCTGATCCAGCTCATTTCATTGACCAGGCTTTGTAAAATTTGGGTACCTCAGATATACAAACAGTGCTCCTCTTAAAAGTCAATAGGAAAACAATATGCACAATCAAAATAAGAAACTTAAGAGCTAAACATAATAATGAGGCAAAAAATCCAACCGAACCAAAAATTTCCCCCCCAGAAACTACAGTACTATTTGGTTGCATTATTAGGACACAGTGGAAGATGTGGCAGCATTTTTAAGAAGAAAAAAAAGGGCATAAGTTCTAAGGAATAAATGCTTAGAAATTTCATGGTAAAAAAAGGCCAACTTAATATAATTTTTAAATTGTTATTTAATCTTTGAGGTGGTTATCCCACCCAGTTTTTTGAAAACAACCTGTTTATATTGCAGAGGTAAAAACATACTTGGCTTAACATTCTTACCCATTACAAAAGCCACTTATTATGAAGCCAATTAAAAAAAATTATAAGAAAAACCTGACACCCTGTGATTGTAAAAAAACCCCAAACCAACAAAAAAACCACTCTCATTTTTTTGCTAGGCAAGTGTCCAGGTAGAAACACAAACACTGGGAAAAGATGGCAAGTATTCCAAAGCAAATGTCAGAAGTCTAAATACAGGTTTCTGAGCTGTACCACACTTTGTTTTGCTTGCTAGACTCAGTTGTCACTGCTAAGACAAAATCCTCAAATGGAGCAAAGAATTATCAAACATCAAAAACTCTCAGCTTGATAGACACTGCAAGGTAGGGTAAGAAAGTGGCTGGATTTTTATCTGAAAAAGAGATGCCCTTAGTCTATTCCAAGCCGTGCTTTCCCCAGCCTCTTCTCCCTACCTTGCCAAACATGTTTAAACAAGATGCTGCCAATGACTCCCTCCTGCGAACAGTTTTGTAAAAGCCCAGAAATACCCTAACATCAATTCCTGCTGACTTTTTGCTGTTAGGAGTTCAAACGGTAGCAGAATTTTTACAACATTAAGCAACAGGTGTCCCCAGCAGTTGAGTCTGGTTAGCACAATTCTCAGACATCACTTGCAATGGTTGGGTGCGCCATGAGTAAGCCACACAGATCTGTCAACTGTAGCTGGAATATAGATTAATGTTACTTTGACAATGCAGGGAAACTGTCACTGAGGAGACAGTTACTAACACTTACAGGATGCACATTCAGGAAACGAGGAGCAGACTGTTGTACTACAATAGGTTTGGACCCAGCACACTGCTGAAACTTATGACTGTCAACCCTTCAGCAGTCAGTCACAATCCACTTCCAAGTGAATGTCAAGTCCGTCAGCTTTTTTGACTAAATGCTATGGTTTCCTCTCTTTTAGGACACTGCTGATTTGATAAAACACAGCTTCTGGCAAAGCACTCAAATTATCTCACTAAAAAAAACCAACAAAATAAAATAAAATCCTAAACTTTCTAAGTAAACCCTCCTTCTACTGGCCCACAACAGGATTTTTGAAGCACATTATTATTACTACTGATGCATTATTTTCAATAGACCCACATGCATACGCAGCACAACATGAAAACACTGGGCAGCTGCTATGAGAAAGACAGAATTTGGCATCTGATTTCTTTTATTAATAATAATAACAACTTATCTCAACTACTATTAAGTAACTCATTGCACGACTTGCTCACGTGGCATGCTCTTCTTCCCTTAAGAATGGGCACATCTACTTCCATGAAGTGGCTACACTGCCTCACTTTGCCTCGTCTTCCCTCCCCTCCCCTACTGCAGGGCATGTGGGTGCATGTAACAAGGCACTAGCGCGGTTTTTGTGGTTTGAGCCGAGCCGTTTCAGGCGCAGTAAGCCCCTGACCCCTTGAGCTGGGAGGCAGAAGTTGGCCATCCCAACACCGAACTCTTAAGTTCAAGACCAAACCCTGACAGCCAGCAGCAACAGGGTGAACAGAGGCGTTTTAACAGCTATTTCCCTCATATAAAATGAAACAGAAAGATTGGGAGGTGGGGTGGATGAAGAAAAGCAAGCAGCAAATCTCCAAGTGGGGAATTAAACTGACCAAGTAGCTGAAAACAGGAAAGTTGATTTCCAATGTACATTTTTGAGGAGTTCTTCCATATTGTTTTTTTTCTGCACTGAAAAAGGCAGGTTAATAGAACTACTTCATTACTGAGTATTCTCTCAGCACTGGTTTTCTTTAGCACTGCTCAGAAGTGGTTCAAAGAAGCACCATCGTGTATTTCCTGCTAGTCGTCCTAACCAAGGAGTCTTTCAGTTAAACTCTACTGCATCTTTGAAAAGGTTTATACTTTCACTCTGCTTCAAAAAGGTGCTTGGAAGAATATTTTTATTTAGTTTCAATCGAGAGGGAATAGTAGGTTTCCATTCACACACTTCTCTTCTCCATGCAACTGCACACGTCTGCATGAGTAACAAAGCACAATAAATGATAACCCTCCTCCCACAAATTGTTTAAGATTGCAATGAATTCCTGTTGCTGATACTGAGAAGCTTTCTTAATGTATCTTAATTTAGAAAGTCTTTAAAATTCTTGATCCCTCGCTTGACAGTAACATTTGGAGATTTTTTCTTTTTTTCTTTTTCTTTTTATTTTTTTTTTAGCATTTTTATTTTAAAGTAAAAACTTTCAAATATTTTGAAGATTCAGGAACTTGTAAAAGTTTATCAACAAGAAACAGCCATCTATCTAGGATAAGGTTAAATAAACCATCTTCAAAAAACTGGCTTCCTACCCTAGAATTCCTGAGAATGCTTGCAAATTTAAAGCAGGAAAATAAAATGTTAAAATAAAAACAAAAACACTGTTAAATGCTCCCAGAGTTAGTCTTCATCTAAAATATATATATATATGCACTTTTTGGTCTTTTTTTTTTTTTTTTTGTATGTTTTAATTCTTTCCCTTTAAGCTTACAATGGAAGAACAATTTAGCTTTTCTTTTTAAATATTTCAAATCCCTCATTATGTCTTGTAAACAAGAGGGGCTCTAGCACCCGGCTTTCACCGTAGTATCGCAATGAAGTCAACTAGCCCAAAGTGCAGGAAAAGGGACCTTAGGGCAGGTTGGGAGAGAGAAGTGAGGGTGGAACACAGCAATGAACCAGCATGTATAGCAAATCATGTGACAGAACAGATACTGGCTTGCTCAGGCCAAAGGTGCTTCACTAGGAAGTACTGCTGGCACAGGACTTTTAAGAACCTGCTCTGCATGTCCGAGCGTGCTTGGTCTTTGAGCAGAAACAAAGCTGTACAGATCCCTGCACACGAGGGTTACTAGCCAGCTAACAGGAGCTGAAAGAGAGCATTTCGTTTCTTTGTGCATGGTGAGATAGATGGAGGAGATATGATCGGAAAATATTTTCCAAAGGGGCCAGAGTATGCTGCATACTCCAGTTTACTAAACAAATACAAACCTACTCATACTTTTTTACCACATAACGCTTAGCATACAAATCTACAGGCAGGTGTATATGCAGCATTTCCCTCAGTCAGTCTTCCTTGTGACATTGGGCTTACATAGAAAGGGCAAATTAAATTAAAAAGCCATGTAATTCCCTAGCCCTTCCCTCCCACCCCCAAGCACACAGGCATATACACACACACACACACACCCCAACCTCCCCCCCATGACTTGCATCTGTTTTTGCTTCTGCCCACCAAACCCATGAGTTAAACGCATTAGACATGGTCATATCCTGCAATGAAAACGCTGAAGAAACAGACTCCCCTATCTGCCCCCCTCCACCAGGTGATAAAGCACTGCTCCCTCTGAGGGCTGGAATGGACAGGTATGTGCTGGTACAGAAGGTCGGCACTTTGTTAGACAGTATAACAGCTGGACAATGCTGCATGGAAGTTCTAGCACTTATGGAAAAAGTACCGGCATCTCTTTTCCCTCTTCCCCCGGCCCCACCCCCACAAAAGGCTTCCTGCTTTGTGTCAAGGGATGTTCCTTCAAGTTTGCTACAACTCTTTTCACAACAACAGGTCTTATAAGTTTTGTTCCCAGTGCACACATGCACGCACACACTGGCTATCACTGTGGATTATAGGCCACCCCTATCCTGCCCAGAGTATCACTACACTGATGCTAAAAAAACCCCAAACCTTTCCTTAAATACAGAAATTAAAAAGCAACAGTACAGAAAAAAGTAAAAACAAAAAAAGGTGCAATGCTTCTTAAAAAAAAAAGTCTTTGCTAGTTATATACCTCCCTAAGCAAAACCACGTACACAGGAAAAAACACAACACAGAGAAACAAAAGGAAACCTTTGAAGTACACACTGGTTTAAGAACATTCGTAAGTAAACGTTTCTGTCAGTGATGGTCTGGCGCTGTAATGACACCAAGGCCTGGCACAGGTAACGCTCACCATGAAGGACGCAGGAAGGAGTTAGCTGCATGTGCTTTCAGGAGATGAGGCAGGCTGGCTGGCACTTTGCTGACACCATTTAGTTTTTTGTCAGTTTTAATAGAAGCAGTAAATCAACTAAAAGGCTAATTTGGTTGGGCTGGATTTTCAAGTTTTTGATGGATTCCTCTAGAACAAGTACAGGTGCTTATTTGGGTTTGGGGGAGAAAAGAAACACTCTTTTTTAAAAGTACTGAACCTTGCAAGAGACTGAAAAAGAACATTTGTCTATCTGCACAAAAAAATGGCAATGTCTTCTTTCCTCCTCCTTTCCCCTTGTTGGAAGAAATAAATGGCTTGCATTATATAACAAACACTCTGGGGTTCATTCAGCACGAAAACCCCACATGCAGACATAAATAAAGATACTATTACTCAAAAGACAACATTGTTTCCCCTCTCACCAAATCCTTCGGATATGGCAGTGTTCTGCTCTACCACAGGGTTAGAACAAGGGCTAAGAAGCAACTATCCACTGTATGATCTGCAGATTTGAGATAGCACCCTGCTAAAATGAATTTAAAAAAACCTACTGACAAATTTTAATCCAGCCCAACTGGATTCCGCTTCAGCCACAGGGACTCCACCATGCCTGTCTTGCTTTCAGAATCAAGACATGCAGATGGCCAGCCAGCCCGCAGACCATCAGCAATGCAGCGTTTCAAGATTATATATATAGAGAAAAAAATGCACACACACAAACATGTGCACACGCACTCACACAGAAACAAGCACACGTGGGCAGTTCCATGTGCCAGAACACACTGGTACTTATCAACCAGCCAATCACAAAGTGTTGGTTTTTTTGTTTTGTTTGTTTTTTCTGTTTTTTTTTTGTTTGTTTTTTTTGTGGGTTTTTAATTTTTAAATTTTTTTCTAGGTTTTTTTTTTTTTTTGTTTTTAAAGTGAGGCTCCGTCAAGTCTTTCCCTCCCCTCCCTTATTCTTTTGAACCCCTCCCCAACCCCAACCCAACATGGTAGACCTAAGGACGGAAACACACCCAGTGCAAACAAAGTTAAAAAGCTATTTTTTCAGTATATATGTTTCTTAGCAACAACTTCCATATAACATGAAAAAGTGAAAAACTAGAAACTAATTTTTTTAATTTTTTCTGTTTAAATTTAAATGGTATGTGTACTTGCTTCACATTGTCTTTCTAAGTTGGCGTTCACGATTCAAGTATTTCAAGAGTGATATGTTCTCTTTTTGGATTCATATTCCAAACGAAAAAACTGAAGTTATATAAGGGAGGCAACTATGTGCTCAGACAGTCTGTCAATGACCCACCTTTTTTTCTTTCTCTGTTTTCTTTTTTCCTTTTATAAATGTATTTATTGCAAGTTGAAAAAAAACGAAAAAGGTCAAGTTAGTGCTGCTGCTGTTCCAAAAAAGGTCACGAGGTCAGAGTTGAAAGTTCTAAGTTCAGATTGAATCCGACCCTCCTCCCAGAAGGTCTCCAGGTAGTAAGGGAGCAGGGCTGCCCATTCGGTGTGGATCCTCTACGCTTGGGACCCCCCATAAGCTTGAAGAATAGTTTGGGGGACCCCACAATGAAGCGCCAGTGAGATCACCCCCACTGCTGCCGCCGCCGCCACCACTGCTCCACTGCCCAAGCCCTGTTGACCCACCAAAGAGATTCAAAGCAGGTCCAACTGGATCTGTCTGGTTCTGTCCTGTCTCCAGGGATTGCCAGCCCGCTGCAGGTGCACTCGGGGTTGCTGCAGGTGTAGGGGGCTGAGCTTGTGCCAAAAAGCGACTAACCTCTTCATCTGTGGCAAACTCAGCCAGGATGGTAGTGTTTCCCAACACACACCTACAGAGCAAGGTACACGTAAGAAAAAAAATAAGTTAGAGCCAAAAGGTAAGGGCAAGGGATTCAGAAAGCATGGGAACAACACTAATAGGTGCCCAAACCAAAGGAGGTATCAGCTACATTGCTACAATGGAGTGGACATGGAAAGCTTCAGCTGTTTTTGACAGCGAAACTCACTCAAAACAGAAGAACTCTCATTTTATACAGGGAAAAACCAAAACAAAACAAAGAAAGCCCCCCAACCCCTTTGCCCAAACATCCAGTTGTCCCTGAACAAAATACTTATAAATTTAAACTAAGGTCCTGAACGTTAACACCAAGAGCAATAATAGTGCCTATACCATATAGGTAAATGCACATATGCCACCTTTCAAACAAAACAGATGGATCAGGAGATTAGTAAAATTCAAAAATTTTCACTGAGTTTAGGGGCTTAAACCATCAATCCCACAACCCCAAAGATGTTTGTCTCAAAACCTTGCTTACATGTGCAGTGCAGTCTGGGCCTTGGCCGCCTCCTGTTTGGTGTTATATCGGATGAGGGCGGTGCCCTGGGTCAGGTTCAGATGGAATGTCAGCAGTGGGCCATGCTGCATGCAGATCGTCCTCAAGGTTGACCCATCAATCTGAGGAAGAAAAGCCAGGATGAAACAGATGTTTGCAATTATTTCTCCAAACATACTTTAATCCTGACTTCGTCACGGTAATTGAAAGATGTGCTGCTCTCAGAAAGAAAAACAGATGAAAGCAGTAGGAAGCAAGCAAAGGTGACAGAAGCTGATTTTCAAACAGGAACTGATATGCTCTGACTTCTCATAATTACATGGAGTTTGCTTTAGTATGGTATAATCTAAATTATCTTTCCTGTTCATTCACAGCTTGAGTCCACTTTTCCCTCTTTCACTGAGTTTCCTACACTGTCACTATCCTTACATTGACAGCTTCTCCAGTAATTATATACAACTTGTACTTCTCACCATCTTCAGTCATTAGAATTTGTACCAAAGGAATCACAATGTCTTAGTCTCCAGCTCTCTGATTTCAGTAGAATGTAGATAAACTAGTATTTAAAAGGTTTTTGCAAAACTGGAAATATCTCAAAATGAAATTTTTTGGTGCTTCTTCGTCTTTGTGGTTTATGAAACAGTGACAAAAAGAGTCAGTGATTTTGCTGCCAAACCCACCAGTGTTCATTCTGTCTGAACTAATGTTTTCACAGCAGTTGTTGCCTACATTCCTTCTGCAGCAGTAACAGCTTGTTACTTACCTTTAGTAACAGCTGTTCTCCCAGGTGTTCTGTATAGACAGATTCCATTCCTGGTGTGCCACAGGGACATATGAATGGAATCCATATGTACAAAAACTTAAGTGCTACTTTTCTTCCTTCTTTCCCCCCTATTTTATAATATAGCTTCAAATGAGGGAAAAGAAAGTTGTGTGGTGGTACAAATATGCTCAAGGTTAAAACACAGAACCTTGAAATGAACATAATGTTTTTTCCAAGCCTAACCATTCTGTGAGTCTATGAATCCATCTGAACCTTTACACTTCTCTCTCTAGTGTACTGATCCACAATAAAGAGAGAAGCCATAATGAGACAGTTATGATCTGTTTCTCTTTCCTACTAACTTAAATGCCTCAAAAATATATTCTTCTTCCATTAAATAACTCCTAAAGCAGCACTGAAGTATTTTACACAAGCCAGACTTGGAACTGTGCTTTTTCCTCACACCACTTCTTCCTTCACATCAAGGTAAACAGTCTTTTTTACAAAAGGAGCACAGTTCACCATTTTGGGTGATCTGCTGGAGACCTCAGCTTTTTTTTTCATATCAACCATTTTTGTAGACTGTAGAAACAAGGCAAATTATCTGGCTGAACAGGGGATTCTCTGTCTAGACCTCAGGGTACTGCTGATAATCATGTAAGCTGCTCCTAGGCCTTGAATACAGGACTAATTGGGAATGCTGAAACTGGTATCTCCACAGAATTCACTCTGAATGGCAATAAGCTTTGAGAATACTTGCAGAAATAACCTAACTAGACTGGTTTTGGCAGGAGCGCTGGAAAAATTCTGTGGTTTCACTATGGAAACACTAAAGTGAAAACTGGCAGTTACATCAAATTTCTTATTGACAACATCCCAAAGAACAGCTATAAACCATTTCACATTACAGTCATGAAATTTATCCTCACTTCTAAGAAAAATCTTTCTGTTCAATTACTTTTTATAACTCTTAAGTAATGTTTTAACAGTCATATAGTATAAGCTGAAGAGATTACAATAGAAAAACCAGTCAGACTGCAGCTCAGTTTAGTAGAAATACGTTACATATGCTGATAAATCTGATTTTGTCAGATTTTATTCAAAAAGAAACAACTGAAGAATTCACAAATCCTTGCTAAAGCAAACAAGTCCCCAGAAACAACCACAGAAATACCTGTGGAGTGAGATTGTGAAGAACCAGCCAGTAGCTAGGACGAACTGAGCCACCATCACTCCAAGTAGATGCTGCAAATTATAAGACAGAGCAATCAAGACAGATTTGATACAAAGAAAAACCATCTTTCTTTACAGTTAGGTCTTTCAGAAAAAATCAGCATTACCAGCCCTGTTAAAACATGAAAGTCTAATCTTCAGTCCTGAAAACAAAACCACACCTTTCCTCACAGTTCACATAAAGATTAATTTTACTCGAGTTTATCTTTGAGGAGTTTCTCACACACAGCAAGTATCTAGTTTTGAAAGGCCCCATGTAGCAGGTACTCTCTTCTGGCACCTCTCAGCCATTCTTCACTCATTCCCTGCAGCAGGACCTGGGATTCCACCCCCCATCGCCCCAATTACTGACAGCAAATTTCCATTTCAAGAAAAAACTCTCTTTTTTTCCTATCATCAGACAACTGCAACTTTCTTTCCTCCACACCACTGGTGCTGTAAACATTCACTGTGCTCAGGTCTGATCAGTGGTGCTACCAGTTGATTTGTTCTCACCAGAGCCAAGCCTTGAATCCTGTGCCCCCCAGCCCCTGACCGATCGGGGTGCTGTGCTGTTCCATGGAGATGATGGTTTGGGGTTGGTCAGGCCAGGAGGTGGGCGGGGCAGCCCTGTAGTGTTCCTTGAGGAAATATGGTTTTTCCACATCTTGTTGGAGAGATGAGTGGGATTGTGTCCTATGGGATCTGGGGACCATGTTGATTTGTAATCACTGAATTTTGCTAGAAGATTAAAGAAATTGTATGTATTAAAGAAACTTGTGAGATTAAGTACCTGTCCTATCACAGTAAGTCTTTTGACTGTATTTATATTGGAGACAAGCACAAAACACAGAACCATACAATAGTTAATTTATCATACAAAAAAACCCCATGCTACGTGTAAGTTAATATTTGTTTATTTTATATATGCTGATTAAAAAAAAGTAATATACCTAGATAATTTATGATAATGTAGCTGATTGCAGTATGTTACATCATAAATTAGATGAACTGTAACTTTTATGTCCACACTATATTTCATCCAAGAATTTCTTAAAAGTTTTGGCATTACTGACCTTTAATGAAACCGAACCTTCTTCATGTTAAAAAACCTGCAGAGAACTGAAAGGAGTATTCACCATTCTTGGTCTACTAAGCTAATATTGCCTCCTAAAGATGTCCTCCCTACAAGATTAAAGCTTTCTTGAGAGTCACAAACCTCACACAATGTTGACACAGCAGTACCACATAAAGAAGGCTGCTTAACTGTGTGACAGCTGGACTTTAGGACAATTTTGATAGTGCATTTTTTTACTAGAAAGTATTACTAATAGGCAGGTGCCTATTAGGAGACCTATAGTGGATATCCATAACACATTTCAATAACTCTTTATGAAGAAAAGCAATAAAAGAGAAAAGTAAAAGCACTCCCCAAAACACCACTACTGGTCATGAATATTTGCAAACTCTGCCTAAACCAGTTTTTTAAAAAAGGCAGACTGCAAATTCTCCCACAACTTCTGACACCAAGGGACATTTCAAAAGTCAAAATTTCTTGGAAATTCCTCACTGTTCTGCACTGAGAACCAGCCAACACAGACATGGCAATCTGGGGGAGAAGGCTGTGTCAGACATTATCTGAATCATAACTCTCATGTACATGTGTGCAAATATGTGCATTTAACTTCCAGTCACCAGCAGATGGTGGTGAATGCAACTTGAAACAAACTGAAAAACCACAGATTTATGATATGCCAGGGCACTATAAAATAACACATTTGGAAACCAAGACCATAAAGCTTTCAGCATGTATAAGCATGCTTCCATTTACAGCTAGATCTCTGTATTTCTGTGACACAGAAACTGTCAGTAGCAAGCAGGTTCCAAGTACTAACCTTTGAAAGTGTGTGAAAGTGCTTAAAAACCTGCTTTCATTAGACTCTGCTTTACACATAGGTGAATTTTAAACTCCCAGTTCAGATGATTTGCTTTCTGACTGTAAAACACTTGTGTCTAGCACACAAAAAGAAATTGGTATGTGGCAGTGGTCTCATTTCCTTAATTTGACTACAGCTTCAATATTTTTTTATCTCTTCGGTCTTTCTTATGTGCTAGACAAAAATTAAGCAAAGGCAAGAAGTTGCTACATTCCACTGTTTTCCTCCAGCTATAACAGAGGAATCTTCTATGTCACTAGAATGCTTCAAACCAAAGTCAGCTTACAAATTGGCAGCAGGAACTCAGTTCTTCTTAAGGGCTAAAGAGCACTTTCAACACATTTGGTGAAGATGCTGAGGTAATGCCTGAACACAGCTTTCATTCAGTATGATGAAAAACCCTGAACTTCAAGCCAGATGTAGCTCTCAGCTCTGTTCATCACCTCTGTTATTTATACACAATTCTTCATTTTTAAGTAATTGTCAAGACAATGATGTCTTCAAGAAAAAATTCTGACATCTGCAAGAAGCTTAAAATCCAAATGGTTCATCTGGAGCAAGTATTTCCAGCACTTTACTGTGAAGTGTGTCAAGAAACAGTTTTTTACCAGAAAGCTGTGGAGATCTTATGAAGGATCTGAGACACATATTTAAGTTTATATTTTACAGGCCAACCATTAAAAGCAAGAGGACCAAATGTCTTCACTGTCCAGATTTCAGGGAATGATGAGTGCTATAAAAGGCAAGGCAAAAACATACCCTTCACAGCACTCCCATGTCCTAAAGTTAAAGTAAATAAAATTACTCACCTTTACTAATATATACATAAGCAGGACGTATTTTAAAAATTATGATGTCATCAGATTGTACATGTACTGTTTTATCTTTCCTCTTGTATCTGCTGCTTCCTACTATTCTATTCTTTAACTTGCATAATATGCTGGTTTTGGCTGGGGTAGAGTCAATTTTCTTTGTAGTACCTGGTATGGGGCTGTGTTTTGGATTAGTGCTGGGAATGATGCCTTAGGTTTTAGCTTTTATATTTTTCAGATTCTGTACTGCTTTAGTACGTAGTTCTGAGCTTCATATTAAGGGATGGTAAGCTCTCTTCACAAAGTACCTAGACAAAACAATTCCTTTCCTAGCTTGGGACCAAGGACAACCGACCCAGATTTCAGGTCCAAGAGCAAAAACAACATGGACTGAAGAGAGAAAAATAAGAAGGATGGGACTTCATAACATAAAGTTATAATTGGACAATTAACTCCAATATGCTAATGGACCTGAACTTATAAAAGTGAGAGACCTCATGACCGGTCATCCATTTTTGTGACCATCTTGGGCGTAGCCCTGGCTGGGCTCTTGTACTGCCCAAGGTGTATCCATTGAGGCCTTTTAATAAATACCTGCTTGATTCTTTAACTCCATCTAGCCTCTGTTCTAGGTCGGCCTTCACAAGGTATCAGGAACAGCATGGATAATACAGATGATTTAGTTATATTGCTGAGCATTGCTTACACAGCATCAAGGCCTTTTCTGTTTCTCACATCCTCCCACTAACAGGAGCGATGAGGGTGCACAAGAAGTTGTGAGGAAATGCAGCCAGGACAGCTGACCCCAACCGTGCAAAGGTATATTCCATACCATATAGAGTCATGCTCAGCATATAAAGGGTGGGGGGAAGAGGAAGGATGGGGTTATATTCAGAGTTATGGTGTTTGTCTTCCCAAGTTACTGTTACACATGATGGACTAAATACTCCAAGTGGAACAACAATGAACTAGTGCTAAATGAAAAATGCTTTGTCTGGGTAAGTTTCCAAGCCTGCATACCTGAAGTGCTATGAACGTTGGTGAAGGAATTGTCAGAGGCACTGTAGGGCCAGGCACCAGGTGAAGGCAGCGAGGTGTTGAGGGAAGAATTAGACCCTATCAAAGAGAAAAGGAGAGAGAAAAAGGAGACCAAGTTCATACAGTTTCTGTAACACCATTAAACCTCAAGAGAGCCATGACTGTACCAATGCCAAGCTTTCAGGTGCTCCCAGTCACAGTGCAAAGGCACACAGCTTCCTTCTCAGACAAATGCAACAGACAGTTCGCCTGCAACGACCTCAACATCGCAACAATCCCAAGTATCAGAGCAACTTTGATAATCACAGACCAGATGTTCACTGTTTTACCTGTGGTGTTGTCCCGCAGAAGTTGGTGGTCAGTATCTACAATGGGAGATGTGGCTGTCCCCCCCAGCACACTTCCAGGGGTCACATAGGGGTCAGATTCAGGGTCAATGTTTTGTATACCTTTCCATGGCACTCCTGGTTGGAACTCTGGGACAGGAGAGAAAAAGGAATTAGATGCAATCAGGGAGATGTAATTTACTAGAAGTAATTGCTGAAGGTATTTCAGGATGGTAAACAACTGACTTCTACATCTTTCCTCAGGGGCAAAAAAAAAGACCACATTTTAGAATTGTAATCTATTTCACAGTTCCTCCCACAGCACTAGCTCTGATTTAATATAAATACAAGTCTACATTACAAAAAAGAAGTGGTACAAGGGCATCCAGTATCCCTTTAAGTGCTTCTGCTTTGCTACATTCAGATGAGGTTTCAATAGTTTTAATGAATTCCATATAAGATATGTAAGCTTAGATTCTGTATACATACTTTGTGTGTGTGCAGAAGCCTTCCTCCAGGAAAGGCTACCTACCTTAGGAGTTTGGAGACACATCACACTGTATGTACACACACACTTCATACATTACCTATCAATACTGAGGTGAGATGCCTTGTGGAAAAAGTAATGTATATACTCATTGACATTCTTCATGCCTCACAATGAGATGGGATATACTTATGCTTTCGTTTGAACTATAGCTCCAGGCATGCCAGAATTTTAAGACAAGAGGATGAATTATATTAAATATGAACACACAAAGACTCCAATTACTGTAAGAAAGATCAGTAGCTTGGTTCCTTCAATGAATAAAGTGCTGTGGTCACTTCTGGAAGCAGTGGTGCACAAGTAAAAGTGACAAACACAAAAACAAGTAAAGAAGCTTCCTATACTATGTGACAATTTGTGTAAGTGTTATAAGAGTGCAAAGGTGGCAGATTCATCCCTTGCAGATACAAGTCCAGGATACAGAATTCCCAAACTGAATTTCTGAAATAATTAATAATAGAATATTTTAGTGTAATTAAAGATTCATTATTAAAGTGGGATCCAAGATGCACTCCCTAGAATGAAGCAATGTAGGATGAATCTGGCATGGAAGGGTTCGTTTCAGTCACCTTTGTAATGAAGAATTATAGTCAAGACTATGACTTTCGCATACAAATACAGAAGAAAATATGATACTACCGATTCAAATTATTGCCACAGCAATGGCAGTATTAGACTGTGATAATGCACGGGAGAATCTGAGAGAAGACAAAACAAATGCCCCACTGTGTCAGAACTATGGTCCATCTAGTCCAGTGTTTTGCCAACAGCAGTAGAAGAAAGGCTATTAAGGGACAGAACACAAACCTGGCCACTATCTGCGTACTACTGGCATAACACTCTCCCAGTATCCACAACTATCCTAACTTAGATGGCAGAAATACCCTCTGTCTGCTAGCACCAGCTTATGAAACTGTTTTTCCATCATTTTATCAAATCACTGATTTAACTGGTAGTATCATCTGTCTCATGAAGCTGTAAAAGCAACACAACGTGAAAGTTCACCACTCCTGATAGAAAAAAAGCTCCCATCTCTTTAAAATTTATATCCTCTTAATTTCAGCATTTGCACCATGATTCTAGCATTGCCGGAGTCACAGAATTACAATTCTGCATTTATCTTATTCACTGCCTTCATGATTTTATAAACATCAGTTACATCTCCCAATCTTTAGTAAATCAACAAAATAATCCAGCTATTAACACTTTATGAGCAATCAGCACTGCATCATGGAAGGACTCTGCTCAGCTCATTCCCTGACAAGCAGGACCTCCCTTTTGTTAAGGAAGAACCAATACAGCTCTTGGGTCTACTCAAAATATCTTCTCTGTTATGAGACAAAGAATACATGAACACAAGTTAGAACCTGGAAATGAGAACTTGTCTGGAGAAAAAAAAAAAAAAAAAAAAAAAAGGAAGTCCAAATCTTCTGTCTATTTGCAAAGATTCTGAGAATTTGTGAGACTGAATATTAAGTGCACAGTAAGCTCTAATCAAAAGGTTATTGAATATACAAACAAGGCTCCAAGGATCAGGGTTATTATTGTTTATGAACACATGCACTCCACCTGGTCTGGAAAAGCATTTCCTTGAACTACAGCACACTGACAAATTTCCAAACTCCTTTGGGGCTGATAGTTGTTATCACAGACATTCACCAACTTTTGTCTACAGACATGCTCTCTTACTTCTAGGCAGTAAAGAAGACATGAAATGCATTTCTCCACAGATATTTGAAAGGTCCTCTTAAAAAGATCACACATAAGATTATTGTGAAAACCATGACAGACACATCCAGGCCAGTTTGCTTGAAGTATGATTGATCTTGAATGGGAAAACTACAGTCTAAATTTGACCGAAGTATGCAAGTCGGTGCAACATAACCAAACGACATAGTTCTCACCAATGCAGCAAAACTTGCTCTCACCTCCAGCTGTGATATCAGTTTGATTGGGCACCACTTCATTTATCTTTGTGCTGAACAATACTGCTCTCCTGAACAGCAGAATTTCTGCAGCAGGTGGCATTTTGGAGGAAAATGTGAAAGGTGTAGTCAGGGTGAATGCTGAGTGACCACTGTTTTCATTCAAAGGAAAAATGCACCTACTTCAAGAGGTTTTCTCTTGTAAACTCATTTTTGTTAACTTTTTTTTCCCAGCACTGGGAGGAAGAATTCTATCTCCATGCCAGGAACTTGAACCATGACAGTGGACCTTATCTACAAGCTTGTAGAGAAGAACCTAGAGTGTGAAGTAATTTTAGGTCTTTATTCTTCATCAGGGATGTTGTACTGATAAGGTAGATCTTGATTTCAGTTTTCCTTGTCAATGAAGTCTGTAAGTTAGACTATGAGACAGCTCAAGCAGCTGATAGTCATGGAACAGTAACTCATCCCAACAGCCTATGGATCTCGTAAGAGTGGAACAGCAATAACTGAATAAATGCCACCTGCCAAAACCCAGGATCTGTTACATGAGAGCTGCAACCATAGTCTTGGGCTACTAACATAAGAAACAAGGGATGGTACTGAGGATCTCAGTGAAATTTTAAGTTCAGAATTTTGTTCAGAAATTCACTTATTCTCTCACAGTGGTGAGGCAGTCAGCAACAAAAAATTTTACTTATCACTGACAATAGGACTACAGATATCACTAGGGAAGCTCTACAATATCTACAAGGGGCAAAGAATAGCTACCAAGCTTTTTATTTCTTTAACAGTTTTGGCACCAAGAGCCTTGCCAAAGCCAGTGGCTGCTCCAAAACTTGGAAACATGGCAGAGCTGATCCTCATGTGTCTCTAGTAACACTCCAAGCAGTACTGTGTTTCTCAGTATAATACAGGGGAATGGTGACTGAGGAAACAAGTTCAGCAACAATGAGTCTGTGAGTGAAGTCTGGTAAAAGATTACATTTTGGGAGTTTCTAGCACTATGAACAGCAACTCCAGTCCAAGAAGCTCCATACTTAACAACCAGGCTGACAGAAGTGTAACACAAACATACCTGTACAGAATGTAGTGAGCAGTATGAAAATTTGTGGATGTGCAGATGTTTTTGAGATAACTAATTCTTTAGCTCTGTTAGCTCATCAGAAGATGTTTTCTTGCTGGAGCTAGACACTGAGGGCTTCCCTCATAAAAATCTTCAACTACATTTTCTAGGTTTCCTGCAGTTGTATCTGTCACATAGACTTCTAGGCTTTCTGATGCAAGGTCTGTGCTACTGCTTTACTCAAGAGATGTACCTGGACTTTTACTTTTTTGTGCTTGAGGGGATACACAGTAGAGGGTTTGCAATTAGTAATGTTCTCCTAGAGTGCAACTCTCTTCCAGACAAGAGAAAAATTACAGCACCCACTATTTGCTGAACAGCATCGGTGATTAATCTGTGCAACTTCAAGAACACCACTCCGTTTAAATGAATGTTTTATACAGAAAATTATGTGTGTATTCAAATACACATGTACTTTTCTTGGAGTGTTTTCTAGCAGAAACATAAAATTCTGCCGGTGAAACTAGAAAATTTAGGAAATGTGCACCAGCCTGCTATCCCAAAAGCAAGAGATCTCTACCCAAGCCACAAGATTCCTGAGCATAACTGAAGCATTGCAACACTCTTCTACCCTTTATGCAACGTGAACAAAGGTGAACCGAAACAGTGTGGTGTTCCCACCATTACCAAAAAACCCTACTTCACATCTTTTTCTTTCTGATTCCACCCTATCAATAACTTTTACACTGTGTCAGTCTAACATAGCAAAAATAAGAAATCAGTACAAAAGAAGGGAGATAGTGGTGTGTATTCTACGAATATATGTTTCCATGAAATTTTCTGTAAATGTGAAGTCACAAAACCACAGAAGATCTGAGTTCACCTAACAAAAACCAAACACTACTCACGCAATTCAGCAGTTAGTTCATATTTAGTCCAGCATTTTTTACTGCAAAGTCAACATTTATGTTCTACTTTAATGTGGAAATCATTTCAAAATCAAGATAGGCCAAGCCACGCAAGTATTTTCTTTGCAATGGTTATTTAAGTAAGTATGATGAGGAAAGGTCCAGCACGTCTATCCTAAAGTGAGGACACAGCCCCCTGCCCTTATGTAATACCTGGAGGCCAGCTGGCATTGCTGGATTTACTTCCGATCTTGTTTGTTGGTGGAGATTTGGCAGGTAACCAACTATCACCAGCAGGACCTGCATGGCTGCTGAGTGGGTCGCCCTGGATTATATCAAACTGGTTGTAGGGCGATCCTCCGCGAGCCTTTCCAGGGGGCACTATTGCACCTGCAGCATTAAAAACACACATTTACACTTGGGAAAGGTTGAGATCTTCAGGAGTACGATATATTAACACAAAAATATTTAAGATGCATACTGGTGAGGCAAGACAGCTTCATCTAAACTGCTTCACCTCTGTCAAGATGATCCTACAAGGGCATTCCCAAAATTCCCCTTCTCACCATTTTTGTGCATATTGGCATCTTGTGAAGCCACAGAGGGCAGCCCTTCCATCATAGTCCACTGCTTAAAGCGGGATTCTGTTCCAGCCTCTTTCCCTCCCACCATGCCATAATCCATGCCACTCGAGCCAAAGCCTGTGAAACAAACAAAACAAAATTAAATTGTCATCTTCTGTTTTGTTTTTAAGCATCTTTAAATGGGGAGTCACTGTAATCATAAGAAAAAGGTGGGAAAAAAAATCAACAACAGCAAAGGGTATGTTCAAGGGGAATCTTCCAAATAAGTGTGTTATGTCAGTATGCTTTATTACGATACGCTTTCTTCTTAGGTTTGTCTTCTTCGCACATCATAAAAATAATGCAATTTGATTCAAAGTTGACACTTGTCATAACTTTCACTCTAATGCTTATACATAAATAACTAATTTCTGGACCCAGACACAAGTGACTAACACAATTACCATATTAATAATAGGGAAGCTACAGGCAATGCACCACCAGACCTACTTCCACAGAACACTTACCACCTGAACCGTATCCAGGCATCTGCCCTTTGGTCTGTAAATCTGAGAGACCCACATTCAAAGGATTGGGTACCATGCTGTCTAAATGTGGCTTAGGCCCAACAGGGTGGGATGGTGAATGCTTCATGCCAGGCTGCCTCTGCTGCTGCTGCTGGAGGGCACTCACCATTCGAGCAATCTGCAAATGAAAGAAAAACCTGCTTCATCTATGCTATACTGTAATGCAAATTCCAGTAAACATAAAGAAACAGTGAATCAGAGGAGGTATAAAAGACCCTGCTCTCCACACAGGGCAATGTGAAGAGAGCACATGATGTTACTGAAGCCAACACCATTCCTACGGCAGACTGCATTTCCCCAGCAAACTTCATATGATTGACAAAAATAGTGCCACACACCTGTTGCTCCTGCTGTTGTCGCACAGCTTGAGATAACTTTCTCTGGCTCTGTAACAGCTGTTGCTGCTGCTGCTGCTGAAGGAGGAGCTGACAAGCCTACAAGAGAAGTGGGGGTGGGAAGAGTGAAAATACAGAGCTCATCAAGCGAAATATAATTGCCAGGAGCTATTCACTAGCAAATGCTTTGCTCAAAACTTAGGTAAACTGTTTCTCATTCCACTCAGTCAAATAAAATTACAATGAATGCATTAGAAGAATACCGCATCCTTCACTTAAATGTTAAATGTTTCTAATTTAACACTGTGCAACAGAATTACTTGTACCTGCTTTATTACCATCACTATGACTGTAAGTTTGAAGAAAACTTCATGAAAAATCAACAAACAACTGTTTTCTGCAAAAAAACATGGCTCAGAGTCATTACTAACCCACTGTAATCCACAATAATAACATGGGACTATTTGGTTTATATGCTGCCTTCTAGCACGACTTTACTACCCCATATAGCAAAGAGGGAATACTTGTACAAAATAACATCGGTAGAACAAAACAGAATTAGAATAAGCATAAAAAGAAAACTCTTTCGGCAGACAATTTGCAAACTGTCTTGTCTCACAAGATTACTAGCTACTTACTAATTGAAACTGGGGAATCTGTGGAAGCTGGCTCAGCATGGCAATCTGTTGTGGAGAAAGCTGGGGGCCCATATTGAAAAGACCAGGATTCAAGCCACTGTTGGGAAACTGTTTGAGCATGGAGGCCGAAACCTGCATGGAAACCAGTTACATATCCTGAATGCACTGCTATGAGGAAAGGATGATTAAGTACAAGTATTTCTATACAGGAACAAGTATGACACCAATCTTCAATGGTTTTCTGGGAAAGACATTACAGATTTATTAACACATCGCATTTAAACATGAACAATCTATAACTTAGGCAGAGTGAATACCTCACTTGATTGACAGTATACAGTATTACATGTGCAGATGCAGACACACACACAAAGGCTATTCCCCCAACCAATCAGGTGCTAGAGACTAGTAAATTTAAATGCTGATATATATGCAGGTAACCAGTAATCACAGTACTGCATTATCACATTAAAAACGTACTGCTTGACAAGGGAAAAGAAAGGCATTCAGGCAGTCACTGGAGCAAAGAAACAGTGCCTCACAGAAAGAGTTAATCTCTTTGTACATTGAATAAGATACAGTAAAAGGAGTAGGTGGAGAAGAATCCCCCCATTTTTTCCTGCATCACTGGAGAGTTACACAAGTATAATACAAGATAATCTCAAGAATTGTTCACGAAGTCCAAAGCAAAAGGTAAACTTGCACATTTGGAGACCCTGAGGTCTTAAGATCAAGCTCTGCAATGTAAACGTAACATGCAGCCCCTTCATCAAACCTCTCTTTTGGGGAGGACAGGAAGCACAAGACAAGACTACTTAAAAAAATTATGCAACCTGTCACACTTCAGAAACACTTTAAGCTTTCACGTTTATTTGTTCTTTTTAAAATACTTTGCAAAAGCCTACATAATACATAGGATTCCCAGATTAACTTTTGAGGTTTAAAAATACTGGTAGCGAGCATTTACCATCAACTGCCTTGGAATAAAATAGAATGCTAATGCTTTTGCACTGAGTTTTAAGTACTTTCACTACGAATTTTAATGTTTTTATCTTATTTAATTTTTCAATTTCTTAACATCAAATTGAGACCAAGACAGGTGTATAAGTAACTTCAGTCATGTGCTCTGAAGGCTGTAGCTCTACTTTAACAAGTAATCAGTTGCTATAAATTCCTTACCTGGGGAGAAAGGAATTGGGGAGGCACTTGCGCCCGGATATTGGGGGAAGGATTTAGTGGCTGCACTGGTGTGTGCATGCCCCTCGATTGTGCTGTGCTGTTTCCAAACAAACCATGATTGCCACCCTACAAAATTAAAGCAGTAGTGAGATGATGAATCTTGCAGGATAATGGATTTCTATGCTAATAACTACATATCAGTAACAATGAGCCAAGTTACTGACTTAAACAGAGTTCCCTTAAAATTACAGATGTTTGGCTACAATCAGTAATATTCTACCTGGGTTAAAGCCACTGTACTACATTTTTGAGAAGCAAGTTGTTTCTCCTGTAACACTGAAGGGTCATGCTTATCTACTTACTTCAAGACATGACAAATCTAGTGTTTTAATATTTTGCACTTTATGTACTGGGAAACGGAAACTCGGAGTACAAACAACAAACTAAAAACTCTATTCCACTGGCTTACAAGTATGGCAATACTGTGTCAACAAGAATCCTGGTCCCCAATTTTAGAGAAGACAGGTACTTTTCCTGAGTATATCACTGAGATATCACTCACAAGACTATTTTTTTCCTCTGCAGGCCTTTCATTAACTAATACTGTTTTAGAATTAGAATTTCAAAAATTTCCCTTCTGCCATGAAAACTTCAACATTTCTGGATTTGGATATTTTCCTTCCCCTTTTCTCCCACTAGATTTGAAGAAAATTTTCTAGTGAGAAAAAGAGTTGTGGGTTTTTTTTTTTTTCAGTGATTTAGTTTCTAACACAAGAATACTTGCTGCTTTAGTTTTTTAATGAGAAGTATTTACTGATTTATAAGCAACTTCTGTAATAAACCCTAATGCATGAACAAGACCAAAGAAAATCTGTGATTATGTTACACAATTTCAGCCTCTTGAGCAGACTTTTTTTGGTACCATTTTTCAAAAAAAGCAACAAGAAATGTTATCAACAGTCTCCTACACTAGCTAAGCTACACTCTCTTGCTTCTAAAAACTGAAGTTCATACTCCAAAGCATCCTTATGTGCCATGAATTTGTCTTTTTAGTTTCAAGACCCTCAGAATTTCCCATCTCCTGCTGTCTGTGACCCTCAGATACCTGGGGTTCGGAAGAGCGTGTTTTCCACTCTTCAGCCATCATTCCCTATTCTGCCTGTCCATGCCAGCATTGCTACACCCAACATAAATCCACCATTATTCCAAAGTGAGACTGTGCAGGCCTTCACTAAAGCCTTTCCTTCCCTTATATACCAGGATTTCATAAATCTATCATAACACTCTGCATAATACTCCTATCATTAATACTGTGCATTCTCTGCTATCCTTTTGCTCAAACACAAGTCTCTCCTCCTGCTTTTACATTGGCAGCACTATGGATTGCCTCATTCACCTGCATCCCCCTCCACTTAATGTATCTTCTCCTTCAGAAGCAACTCCCAAGCATGCAGGAAGACAAACAAAAAACCCCAAAGGACAAGAGGTTTTCTTCTGGAAAGAGCCAGCTGGAGTCAACTACACATTAAAATTTTTGAGAGGCTTGAAGCTGTTGTTACACTTTCAGCTCTCTCTGTAACTCCTCTCTATAACAGGAGTTCTGCACACTGAGATCAACAACATGCCTCCAAATTTTCGACTTAATCTGATGTTCAACACTGTGTCACAAAAAAACAGAAAGACAACACAAAGAAACACCATCATGTTAGGCATATGACTACATAAGCTAGACCAGCTACAATAATTAGGTACTATTCTTTCATTTCCTAGTATTCCTAAAATATTTTCTTCTAGAATAATGCAGAACATAACAGCCAGAAATTCTTCCAAACTGCAGTTAATCACTTAACTACTTCCCCACCATCTCCCTGTACACAAAAGTACTGATACTTCAAGAATTTTTCAAGGCTACTAAATCAATCCTTACTTTGAACTGTGAGGAAGTAAGATAGGAACAGGCACAATGCTAATCACTGCAATTTTTTACAGGCACATTTCTATGTACAAGGTCTTTGAGTGGAGTCTGCAAAACTTCAGTGCTGGGTTTGATGAGGCAAAACAACAGCCTCTAACTGGGTTTTAAGCCAGCAATTAAAATAATGGATGCCACTAACTTCACGACTTCTGAAAAGCACATTCACCTGCTGTTGCACTGTGATTTAGGAAGAGGCCAACAAAACCAGACAAAGTATGTTCTGATGCTAGAAACCAAAGTGGACTGATTCTCAATGGCCTGAGACAGCTGCAATTTCCATTAACAATTTTAATCTATTCAGCAGAAAAATAAATGCAAGCAACCAACTAACCAGGATTAAGCCCAGGTTGCAGCCTTATAACAATGCATCTTATAAGGTGGCCTGCTTACTTGTCTAGCAGCGAAGTTTTGGGGACTGAGCCCTGAGCCGATTGCCCCAAGGCCGACGTTGGATAGTGTGGAACCAGAGGGAGACAGCTTGTAGCTGGGAGAAGGGGAGAAGGGAGAGCAGGGAGCCTCATCCCCAAGGCACCCATCTTGATTGGAGAAAGGCAAAGTCAGCTGAAGCAGCGGTTAGCCAACAGCAGGAGTTGGTTAGTGAAGCAACAGAACGCAAGAGGAGAGAAAGAGGGACGATGAGTGACTAGGAAGAAGCAAAGTTAATTTGTAATAGCAGTTACAAGGACAAAACTTCTGATTCAAATGATCATTTGACAATTAAGACTTTGGTCCAAGGAGATAATCTTAAGTTTTCTTTTTGAAAATACATTTTGAACGCTCATGAAATTAGTTTCTGATAGTGGTTATTACCACTACAGAAGCAAACAAATCTTGTAAGAACTCCTAATGTTAGCACACACCTACCAGCATAATTTGTTAGGAAACGCATTAGCTTTGCTCATGGTATTTATTAATTATGCCACCAGAGGGAGTTGACAAAACTGCTTTTTGGCTTGTTATACCAAAATGGAGGAATTAAAAAATTCCTAGACAGTTAACACGCCTTCAGAATTTTTAAACCAAATTTGTTTTCCATTTTACATGTGATAAACTGTATCTAAAAAAAACCAAAACAGCCATAGAGCATTTTGCATCTATTGGACACTCTCCAATTCATAACGTGAAGCAATTAATATTTGATAATAACAGTGAAAGCTTCTGTTTAAAATAGGCAAGAATATGAAAGAAACACTATCATAACATACAACAGATGTCACAGAGAAACAGATGTCATACAGAAGCTTACAGTACACGGACATACAGCATAAGGGGTTGTGGAACTTAGAAAGGGTGTTTCCAAAAAATGCCAGACATGAAAGAAGAAAAAAAATTCAGAAGACTGTGATTACTCATATTTACTTAGATCTCAACCATTTTTTTTTTACTGTAGATGACTGTAGTTAGTAGTCAAAAGAATCATCATAATGAAACCTATAACGAATTTTATTGCTACCAGTAGTTTACCCTTCCAAGAAAAAAGAAAGGAATTTGTCTACATCAAAACCAGTCTATTCTAGAATAAAAAGCCTCACTCTCCCCAGTTTTGTTCGTCTATGCACACATGACACCTATTTTATACACACATTCATTCTACCAATAAAATTACCCCACACACTACTGAGCTCATTCAGGGTTATTCAATTTTTAGCACCTGTGGAGAACTAGAGTAAAAACTGGGATCTTGAACAAAGAGGTTGATATTAACTTATCTAAAGATATTTCTCTCACCTTCTCAAAATAAGGCCCACTATCTGCGGTTCCCATGTCTTTGGAATTAGGTGGACGGAACCCAGATCGATCCTTTCTCATCATGTCATTAAAATCCCCGAGATTCACAGCTCGTTTATCTACCTCAAACTTCTTATCTGGGAGACCACCTGTAAAAAAAAAAAAAGAAATTAGTGCAAATAATCTCTACCACATTTCATGACAGCAGGTTCACAGCCAAAGAAATAATCTTTAAGATCAGGGTATAAATTACATCTGTCTTATAATTTAGCACACCTACAGTTGGTATTAAAAGTGTTGAAAAATAAATGTAGAAAGTTTCATTTAACACTGAACATACCAATTTACTTTATAGAGTTTAATGTGAAGTATTTATCACAATTTATGTACAGATATAAACATATACATTTCAACTAATTATATTAATTAATACCTAGTTCTCTATGTCTCCTAAAACCTGCACTGTAATTTTTTGGGATTCAGTATGTAGAAAGACCATATTTAAGTTCTCCATGTATTTCATTTAGCTTCTGCTGGGTTTGACACTGAGAAATCATTTGAGATAATTTGAAAAATTTGGTCACACGCATATAATTTGGTCAAGATTGTCCTACAGTCACATGAACTTAACTCTTAAACACAAGGCATCAATTGGTGTATTGTAACTTTAGACAGACAACCAAGATCCCTCAGCCTGTACACAATAATACAACCAGTAATAGACATTTCTCAAACACCCCTAAAGTTTCCTGCCATTGTTTAGTCAGTAACCTGGTGAAGTATGAGATGTCAATAACAGATGACCAAACTGAAACATACATGATGAACAAGACATGGACTTTCTCTAAAAGCTTTATCAACAGCCAAAGAGCTGACTGGAAGAATTTTTCTTCCTTACACACTGAACTGTTGCCAAGGAATAATCTTTTTGGTCAGATGTGACACCTGTAAGCTATAAGATCCATATTGTTATGTTGAAGTAGATGGAAAACATTTTCGTTTTAAAATACGGATGTGATAGAAATGAGCTCTACTGGTATTTTTAGTTTTAAAGAATATTGTTTAGTTAGTAGCACAGATGGTCTTTCCAAGAATCGTTTTAAAAACATGTCAGCACAATTAACAAGAAAATCTGTGACTTTTCCAAAGGAAGTTGGTGATAGATAACCTACCCTACCACTGACAAAACACCAAACCTTTTTCAGAGCAGACAACTAATCACTTTAACACATTCAAGACAGCATTCTTCAAAAAAGCTTCTCAAATCCAGCATCTCTTCCTAATGTCCAATCCCAATCTATTAATATTCACAGCTATGCTACTGCCAAGAAGCTATGAAACTGACCACTAACTGCATGGGTTTTTCTTACCTGCACTTTCAAAGCTGATCCAGCTTCATCCTCTCAGATGCCTTCAACATCATTTATCACAAGACACTTGACAAATCACCTACAAATCTTAGCTTGTAACTGGAGTCATACTGACCTGGATGAGCTTGCGGTTCTCTGATCCCTTTCTAACATATCCTGAAAGCTACAAATGGCTCTGCAAATGCACTAAAAAAGTGTCACAAACAGCTCAGTGCTGTCAATAGCTACATCAAACCACTGCACACAATGCCAGCAATATGCCACTAAAAGGCTCATGAGCTTTAATTCCGCACCAGGAAGCCCTGGCCATTAGTTCCTTGAAAAGAAACTGAAAGCAAGACATAGTTGCATCACTGTCTGAAATGAAACTGGGTCAATGCCAGCACAAGATGACTAAGCCACACAAACACCCTTCCGTCTCTCTGGTTATCCTGATGATCCAATCAGCTTCCCAAACATTACTGAATGATGCCTTGTAAAATACACAGAGCATTAAAATAGCACCTCTGAAGGCCTGAAGCACAGATTTCCATGTCACTCAGTGCTGAGGCAGCTGCTTAAACTCCAGTATGAACAAGGCCTCACTTACAGAAATTATTGCATTCCTTTATCCCATTCATAGACAACTCTAATGCAACCTTGAAACATGAAGTGTGAGTCTTGTCTTCTGAACTTGTCAACTAAAGCTATAAATAATGGATGGGGCTAAAGAATAGCTTTATCTTATGTAGTACATGACAACTGACAAAATGTGAATTTTGAATTACCCTCTACAGCAGGCAAAACCACTTGTATATGAATAAATATGAAGCCCCAAATTCATTCCATGCAGAAACATAGAACAGGTTAAAAATTACACCATCTTCATAAAAAAAGTTCAGTTCTTGGATTTTTCCCACTATTAAGAGTTAAGAAAAGCACTGTGAAAAATGTAAAATCAAACAAGGAGTTGGAAGATGACATTCATTCCCTAGTGTGGGAAAAAACTTCTAGTGAGTACATCTTCCCCAATACATGCACAGAGCTTAAAGAAAAAGAAATCTGAATTCCGTGCAGAATTATATAATATGATCCCGCACTGGGAAGTAGGAGACACAAACTGCTGCTGAGTTACCCAAAACAATTGCCAATAAGAGATTCAACATGGTGAAAATAGATACACCCAGTGGGGTAACCCAAATGGAGAAAACCATTTGAAACATTTTCTGCTTGACCACAAAAACATTTTAAAGACACTGATTTTATACCTTTACCATAAATTTACATCATCCAAGCCTATTGAGCAACCACATGCACTTTGATATTGAGGTTTCATCTGACTGCTACACAAGTTACACCTTTGTAACATAGTTACAATAGCCAGTTGCACAAATTACATTTGTAATGTAATTTAGAAACAGAAATTTTTAATTAATTTCTCAGTATTTACAGGTGATCTGAAAATTCTCTGATCTGCAGAGGTTTTAACTAATATATTAAAAAATAGACAAAGGTGATTGTCAAATGGGAAAAGAAAACACAAAATATTAAGTGGTTCTGACAAGCTATTTAATGTAGCCAATGTTGTATCTCAGAACTTACAGAAAAGGAGATATTCTGTAGGAGAACAGGGGATATGGGGAAAAGTTACATCCTATTTTCAAAGTAGACAAACTATCCATTAAAGAGATTTGACAGAAGAAGAAAAGAAGCACATCTGCCTCAGTCATGTTATTGATCCATCTCTTTTCTGTCTTGGTCAGTAAATAGAAGCATTACACTAGCACTTGAAATAAAGGGAACATGCTTCTCCAACAAGAAGACTGAGACCAATGTAGAAAGAATTACTGACAGTATATGATGATCAGAGCCAAGGTGCTCCAATCATACCAAAGTTTTCTTTGACATACCTGGTCTCCAAGTACAGATTTAACTCTGTGCATTTATCCATAAACTAGGAAAACATCATGCTGGCACTTATCTGTCAGAAAAACATGGTATGTTGCATTCTTGAGTGAAAACCAGTTGAAGAACAAGCCTACCTCATAAATAAGTCTAACTTCTAAAGTTTAGAAGTAGACCTGGGCTGAGCAAAACAGCTTATGGCTTTCCACAAACAAACGCCATAAGCAACAAGAGCAAAACCACTAAATACAAAAGTAACAGAAAAACCTATGAAGATCTGTTATGTTCTGTCTCTTTGAAACAATACAAGCCATAATAAATGGCTCTACCTAAAATTAAGGGATGCCACCATTAATGAGCACACTAAACTTAAAGAAGCGTAACATATCAAGGTAAAAGATGCAGCCTTTCTGCACTCTTTCCCAGGATATTCTGAGCAACAGTCACCTCCTCAGAAGCTCAGATGGCCTTAGGGTCCTTGAAAGTTCCAAAGGATCCTCAATTTGGGGATAAGAAACTAAGAGAGCTATAATCAACATAATCCAGGCTACCATCCTCTTCATTTGTTTATGCTTAGATCTGTTTTTTACCATCATTTTTAGCATCTGAATGCAGGTGAGGACTGAACACCCATGATGGTGACTGATCTCTACCTAGACATTCTTTAAAGAAGCATGATACAATCTGAGCCTGAATTCTAGGGAGGATGTATGAAGCCAAACTGGAGAGATCAAAAAGTTGTTACCTTTCACAAAACTGTATCGTACCAAATAAATAAATATTCTTATCATCTCTTACTAAGATCCTTAACTACTTCAGAGGAAGACAGCAATTCTGGGAAAAATGAACAACTAAATCCTCTATGAAGTGTGACAGAAATTTAAGAATGTAATGGATTCTAAGCTGAGAGACACTACATCTGTTTGGATTGTATTAGAATACCAAATCCAGACCAAGTATTAGATGCAAGTAAGTCTTGACTACCACAGTTCTACCATTGGTACCACACAGCCCATGATGCTTAAGCTGTGTAGCAATTGTGGTGAAGCTATCCAGAACATAAAATCTAGTTCTACTGAAAAGTAATTTGTAATACCTTGAGGCATGCAACTGAAGAAATCAATGATAGAAGATAATTTTTTCCCCTCACATCACATCCACAAAGCTGTAGTAAATGGGCTGTCCTACTGCCAGGAGGGAAAACAGTACTCTACCACCAAATGAAAAAGATTTTCTCTTTCTTGAAACAGTAACAATGAATACAAACGTAGAAGATTAAAACAGTCAAAGATGTCTC
This sequence comes from Peucedramus taeniatus, assembly GCA_013400575.1. Lineage (NCBI taxonomy): Eukaryota > Metazoa > Chordata > Aves > Passeriformes > Fringillidae > Peucedramus > Peucedramus taeniatus. Next base: position 153,485 of record WBNO01017200.1, read on the forward strand.
TGACTCAAGTTACAGCTCTGCTCTGTACAGGTATACATCCCAATCTTGCACACCAGAGTCAAAGCATACAGACAAGACAGAAGATACTTTTTACTCTACCCTTATATTACGAGGAGTGCTAAAACTAAGAATCAAACCCTTCCAGAATACAGCAGTTCATCCTCATAAAAACACTACACGTGATCTCACATTTCAAATGCATTACAATTAAAATATACGCACCTACAGACAAGTCCATCTTACTGCCTGGAATGTCATCGGTTTGACTCTGGGGAAAAAAAAACAAAACACACTTCAGTAGTTCTGACTTCTATTCAATGCTAAAAAATATTTCAGAAAGGCGGAATGCAGAAAGAACATGCTTGTGCTAATGAAGTTTTACTTTAAGCTAAAACTGAACACAAGGGCTTCTGTTATCACCCTGGACACACCTTGGCCCAACCCCCTAACACTGAGCTTGGCAAGCTTAGCCATATAAAACCAGACACATGAATACAGCAATGGAGGAAGACAGACAGAGAGCCACTCCGTAAATGAACCTCTGGCCTTGAGTTCCAGTGGTTGAGTGACAAAACACCGAAAACAGTGGCCAAAATGATAGCTCATCCTCATGACCTCTTATGCCATCAAATCTTGACATGTACTGCCATGGGATTCTTCAGTTGGCAGTCTGGGACAGCGTGTTCCCATAGCTTTCAGAAGCATCTACTGTCTAGAAAACTGAATTAGAGCTTGAGAGCCAAAACATAGCAAACTCATCCTAAGCATGTCAGTGTCAGCTTGTGCAGTCCCAGACTTCTCTCACAAACTCTGTATTGTTATCTTCTGCTAGCCAGTATTACATAGTATTCCTGCGTCACAGGATGACAACTGGCACAATATTCCGTAAAATATTTTACAAATTAGCTTGTCAGAAGTTCCTAAAAAAAATTATATAGGATTATTTTTTAAATACTTCCCTACAGTTCTTTTTCTCAATGATCTGATATTTATTTATTCACTTTACCAAACAATCTTTACTGATGGATTCATAATGAGCCCTTTTTTTTCTAAAAAGAGCCTGCTTTACTTCAAACGTAAGTTCAGCCAAGACAGACACAGAGCTGTCAATCTCCTTTTCTGATAGGTGGCTGAAATTCAGAATGAATACCGTGGACTTAGCACAGATGTCTGACACTAGAGGCAGGAGCCTCTATCTTGAATGCTCTAAACAGCGTGTTATGAAAATAAAATTAAAAAACCTAAACCCAAAACCAAAGCAACAAAAAAAACCCCACCCCACACTAAAAAGCAACAGTCCTCCTGCTCCAAAACCAACCAAAATAAGATAACACACATCCCCCTCCCAAGTCTATTACTTGCAAGGAAACTGCAACCCCAGAGCAGGAGCTATCATAAAGTAACTTTAGGAATTAAAGTAGATTTAGGGTTTGTCTGAGAAGCCATTCTGAGCCAGCTACTACAGGTATTACAATCAACATCCCAGCATAGCACATGCAGAGAAATAACTGTCAAAAAGTTGATATTTTGACATATTTAAAGCTTACAGTTCTTTCCCAAAGTTGGACTTTCTTTTAAAAAAATTTACTTACTAGCAAGCCCATATTTGAAAATTGTTTGGATAAAGGGTTCATCCACGAATCACTATTTCCTCCTTTTAATGCACACTGAAAGAAAAAAGGAGAAAAGTATTTTTAAGAAACTTCTTGATCCCTTAAATTCTTCTTTATCCTTGAGATGCGCATGCTTAAAATGAAAATTCTGGTACCAGAGAAATTAATCTCCTGAAAAAATAACTCTTAAGTGTTTACATGTTTGGAAACATTTACCAAATATTCTGTCTTGTACAATTGCTCACTGTTAGGTATCCAAACTGGCTGAACACTGTCATGTAGAATGCTTGTCACACTTTCCGTTTCATTCTGCAATCTGGAAAGCTTTGTGAACATTAATTTTTTCTTCTGTTACAGTTTAATACATTCTTTAATCCAGTGCATACAGAGGCAGGTTTCTTCCTTTCAGCATGGTTTCTCTTGCACAGGCACTGTGCTGACCAGAGTCTCTCTTTGGCCTTAGTGTAATTTACAGATCACCAAAACCAATACTAACACAGTTCAACAGTGAAAAAAAATTCAGTTGTTTTGGTGGTCAGAATAAAAAAGCTTTAAGCAAGGAAAAAAAAGTCCCTGACAATAACTTCTGCGAAACATGAATTGTGAAACTCCCTACCATATCACAGTAGTATTTCCATGCCTTAGGAAATTGCTCTGCCTTGCCTTTTGAGTCTGCCCTACCTACTTCATGAGAAGCAGACACAGCATAGTCCTTCTAATATTAATACAGTAACAAGTGTTACTGTACTGAAGAACGTAAACGCAAACAAACCTTAAGAAGAAATTTACTCAGGACTACAGCCAAGCTCCTGCTCCTGTTTGAGGCCAAATGTCAACAACAACAAACATAAGTAAGACATAAATCCAACAGTTGTTAGAAATAAGACGTTCATGTGCCAAAGGGACTGTGGAATGCAAACTTCGGCAGGCTATGAAAGAACAACAGCAGCAGCCTAACAAAGATGTGTCAGCAAGAGAAGAGAAATAGCCTTGGGATACTTATTTTCATTTAGTAATGACTGTGCAACTTACAAACCAAAAGAATATGACACCTACTGGAAGATTTATTAGTCATAACAGGTGTAATATATTAAAGCAAATCACAAAACTTCCCGTTTTTTTACACTAGTTTAAGAGGCACCTTGCTGTAACTCTGCAAAACTTTCTTAAAAAATAACTACATAATGCTCTAACACATCAGTCAGACTGTTTTCAGACAACACTGTAGTAATGAATCATTCAAGCATTTTACCTTCATTTGTGTTTTCTTTCCTCCTTGTCCCCAGCTTGTTGAGTTGTGGGAGGAACTGCTTCCCTGAGAGCCTGCTGTGTTCCAGACTCCTCCCTCCTCCTCCTCTTCCCAGCTGGAATGACGTGTTCCTGTCACTGGCCCATCACTCTCTCCCCAGCCATCTTGCATAGATTTAGAACCTTAAGAAAAACAACAACAAAAGCTCAAAAGCAGTCTACAATACCATGCAGCTGGTGATGTGATACTGCAACATTGGCTGAGATCATCAGTATCGCAAAGGGACTAAAAAAATTCAAAAATGTGTCTTCACTCTAACAGCTGTAAAAACTTGCACACAATTCCAAAACCCAAGAGATTTGGTGGCATGTTCGCGTGTCATGTTGTGCAACTATTTTAAAGAAATGTCAAACCTTTAAAGATATAATAGCAACAGGGACCTCATATACAGATACAGCTGCATTTAAAAGGCAACCTACTATTTTCGAGTGCAAATGAAAGTCTTCAAAGCACAGGCAAAATCCAGGGGTGCTGAAGACTCTGGTTCAGGTGGTTTATCAATTATTTCCTCTCTCATTTCGAAACCTTAATACTCCCCTTGCCCTACATTATTCCACAAAATTACAGAGACAACTTTTAGGAATAACAACTAAGTAGAATCTGAAGGCAAGGACCTGACTTTGTCCTCTCGTACAAGCAACACCAAAAGTAGTTTAATGCAAAAAAACCAAAACAAAACAAAAAAACCAAAACAAAACAAAAAACCCCACAAAAACCCAAAAAACCAAAACACACTCTACTACAAATTTTATTCCTAATAATGTCACTAAAGAGACTTACTAGCAGAGCTGTTTAAGTACATCAAAAAGCTACCACCTCCTCACTGCACCTTTTTCCTGCTGGCTTCTTTTCTTGCTGTTACCCTCTAGTACATCATGCAACTTGGAATTCTAACCTTTACTGACAAGCCATCAGGAACCAAAGTCTCCATCCGGTCCACTATCCAACTGTTCTTCCTGCTCTAACTATTCATTCTGCACATTTATTCCCGTATTTCTTTATTTAGTATTTATCAAATTTAAAAAAGATTTCCACTATCATCATTATCTCCTTTGTAATAACTAATTTTTTAATTGTGTGGAGTTTAAGTGTGGAAATCAGGGATGAAGACATTAGCATACATAGCAGAAAGTCTGAATATAAAAAAGTCAGGAACTGCAGTTACTCTACCATGGGGATCTCTACCCTGACCATAATGAAAATAAGTACAGCAGCATTTTATGGTGGCTTAAGAGATACCTTAAAATGCATCATAAATAAACACTCAGATACTTCTGAGGAAACAGCTTTTAAAAATCTGTTCAATTGGGTAATGAAACTAAGGGCTGCTTCTGAAACATACTGGTCCAAGTGAAAAAAAAACATCTACCTCTTGGCCTTTTAATTGTGCTACTTACACAGAAAAGGTTATGTTAAAGTATTATGACTGCAGAGTCAAGAACACAATCTGGAAATGTTATACTGGGTAGTCCCTGCAGCTTTAATTTATTTCTGGTGACAGTGCTTCAATATATACTATGCTACTACATGACCACACATTATTTTTCTACACTGACAGCTCTCTAGGACTCTTGAACATGGACAGTAATGTAAAGATTACTTGTCTGTATGACATTGGCTAAATTTTTTGCATTTGTTGAGTAAGGAGATACCAAGAGCTACAAAACACAAATGAAATTTTCAAGGTTATTAAAAAAAAAAGGTATTACAGAAAACTGAATTTGTTCCTATTTCCTCCAGAGTATTCTTATGCAATGCTGGCAGAACTACATAAATGTACTTTTTTTAAACAGCTGGATACTGATCTATGCTTCCTTCTTTGGCTCCAAGCTGATTTCTTTCCTTTTCTGATCACAGCTAGTCTGTATCCTGTCCCTAGATTTTGTTCTAGAGCTGGGGACAGCTCACATACAGAACAGCATGTGTAGGTTGCAATTCTTTGGTTATGGCACACATACAGACCAGTCATGGTATGCGAATGACCACATATAGTCTCAAAAGACTGTATTAAGCATTAACCAATCAACAGAATTTTCAACAGATCAGTTTTAGAAGTTCTTATTTTGATCATATTTAGGTATCTTTTTATAGATAAAAGAAGACAGCCATCTAAAATCAGCTTAGCATCCTCAAAATGCCAAGTCTGTATAGCAGGCATGGGAAGCCTGACATCCACAAAAGCCTGCTGTAACAATAACACTACAGAAGCAAAGTTTTTTTGTTTCAAAAATGGCCAAATTATTTTATTGGGATGGGAGGAAGGGAGAATGACCTAACAGCAAACTACCTACACAGCACTTCATTTCAAACAATTACATGTTGCAAAAGCAACTTCTGGGCTGGAAACAGTTTTATAATGGGCATCATCAAGTCAAGTTCAGTAACATTTCTGTATTATCAGTAGTTCCTACAGGAAACTTCAAATGTTACTCACTTTGGCAATAACATTGTTTTGTTTGTTCTTTTTTCTTTGAAAAGAGTGAAATAAAAATTATACAAACAACTTACTTCATCAAGAATACCCACAGAAACTCTTAATAGAGCAAAATTTTAACTTTGAAGTAAATTTTTCAAAATATTTCAACATCTCATCCTGAAAGACACTGTGGTAGGCATTTAGGTTCTACTACAAAGTGCAGTTCTTAAGAGTTACAATTTTCTCACTTACACAATTTTAAAAAATCCATTCAAAGCCAAGTTGCATTATCAAAGCACAGATAATGATAATGATGTAATGGCCTCCACAGTGAAATTTGTCAGTACTGAGCATACCTTTTCCTGATACAATCAGAAAAGGTGACTTATGTAACAAGAAGGCAGCCAGGGAAAAAGAGAAAAAATACACATTTCCTTACTGTGTTTCAGCATTTCCAGAACCAGAGTTGCTCATTTAATTGCTTAGTTTGGAATTTTTTTACTACCTTAAAAGACAAAGTTTCAGTCACTTAGAAACACTTAATATTTATCCATCAAAATCCTATAAGAACATTCAACACTGCTTTTAGGCCTCAGATAACAATTCCTCCACAGGTGACCTATGTCAAAAGGCCAAACACAAAAATCTCCAAGGCAATTGCAAATAAATTGGTATCTGGCCTATACTCACTAGATTTCATGGCATTCGGGGCGTTGGAAGGTGCATTCCCCCAGCCTGTAGTCGATGCTCCTGTATCATCTACTTCACCCCACCCAGGACTGGTTTCATTTGGCTCACCCCAGGCGGACGTACCATTATCTGGAGCAGGTGGGGTGCTTTTGCTCCAGACTGCACAAAGGAGAAAGAGGTTTCATTACAGACCATTTAGACAATGAACTGTTTACTGCAGTGCAGCACCATGTCATTAATTTACTGCTTCGTACTTCTTGTTGAGAACTTTAGGTTCTCAGTAGCGTGGGTGCAACAGAATTGACAATCATTCATAACAAATTTAGAGTGGGCACTGACCTCCAGGGATGAAATGGAAGAGAATGCTACGATGAGTAATACTCTTCTCCCAGATTAAACATGAACCCCGCATCTAATACTGTCCTCCTATCTGTGAACTTTTGTGACTAATTACAAGCATCTAACTTAGGGGTTTTATATACTGAATATAGGACATATTTGCAGTACATATTAAACCAAGATAGAATTCTTTAAAGTGTCTTTGAGTCAGAGGAAAAGATTACATAACAATAATTTCTTAATACATTTCCAGGCTGTGTAACTTTTTCTTGTCCTTATTCCAAAGAAGAAAATATTTCTCCAAGTATTCTTTATCATACAGCAAAGCCAAGCTTGACTAAAAAACTGTCACAGATATACTCAATTTCAAGTGTTAACTGAGTGTTTAAGAGCAAAAGGTTTGTGACTAAAAATAAGTAAAGATTTTCTCCCCATTTCTCTAATAATTAAATATAAAAAATGCTATTTAGTCTAGAGAAAGGGAAGCTCAGGGGAGACCTTATTGCTCTCTACAAATATGTGAAAGCAGGCTGTAGCCACGTTAGAGGCAGTCTCTTTTCCCAAGTAACAAGAAATAGGACAAGAGGAAATGGCCTCAAGTTGCACCAGGGCAGGTTTCAAATGGATATTAGGGAAAACTTTTCACCAAAAGGATTATCCAGCACTGGAACAGGCTGCCCAGGGAAGTGGCTGAGTCACCATCCTTGGAGATATTTATAAGACCTGCAGATTTTGCACTGGGGAACATGGTTTAGGACTAAGCAGTACTGGGCTTATTAAGTTTATGGCTGGACTCAGTCTTAAAGGTTTCTGATTCTGTAATTCAACCTGTTCTTTCAGAGCTCAAACTGAATATGCATATTTGTCAGCTAACAAACCCTTTCTTTTCCTGGCAGTATTCAGACCACAGTTACTGAAGCATAACAAGCAGAGGACTGATGGATTAAAGACACTTTAAATACAGAACCAAATATTCAAGTAAGAATTTGGTTTTCTTTATAGGATAAAACTATCAGGAATTAGCGGATACAGTCATCTCTCCTATGTATTAAGGTCACAGTCAAATATAGGAGCTTGCTGAAGAAAGGAACGAGACTAGTACCTGATGCTTGTGATTTGCTAGTCATTGGAGTAGGCAGGCTCTGCTCCCGTGGGGCCTGTCCTCCTTGTGAGTTCTTGTCCCACAGATTCACATTCTTGTAGTTGTAACTGCTAGGATCTCCCCATGCTGAAGTGCCATCATCAATATCCATTTTTCGACTGATTGACTGTGGAGAAGGTTCTTCCCAGCCACTAGGCTCCTCCTCTTTGGGGGCAGCTGGCTGTGGTCCATTGTTCCAGTTTGGGTTTGGAGGCCGCCCGTTACTTGGAGTTTGGGGCGGTGGACCCCAGGAACCAGAAGACTCCTGCTGTTGCTGCTGGTGCTGTTGCTGCTGCTTGTTCCAGGAGTTGGGCTGTCGACCCGTCTCGTTCCATGTTGAAGTTCTTTTACAATCGTCCCATCCACCCTTTGAAGCAGAGCTTGTATTTGCACCATTACCCCATGTTCCAATCTCATTTTGCCCACCTTCACCCCAACCAGACACTGGCTTGTTTCCTGCGCTTTCCCAGTTACTGTTTTTTGTTTGGTCAACTTCCTCTCCCCAACCGTTCTTTCCAGAAGACCATCCTTGATTACTTTGCCGTCCACCCCACCCCTGATCCTTACTAGAGCTGTCATTCCAAGAGGAAGATGATTTTTCTTCTTGCCTTCCTCCTCCCCAATTAGAAGAATTTGAGTTCTTATAGTCATTCCATCCTCCAGTATTTTTGGGGTCCTTCCACTCTGTTGGAGTTGAGAGCTCACCCCATCCAGACTTGTTTTGATTGCTTTGGCTGGGTACATCGCCCCAGCCCCCTGAGTTCTTTGTCTGTGTGGCAGAGCTCTCCCACCCCTCAGTTCCTTTATCAGACTTCCCCTCGGGTCGTGGCATCTCTTCAATATCCCACACGGTATCTTGCTTAATTTGAGTCTGGCCCCAGCCGGTGTTTGAAAGCACTCGGGGGTCCAAGTCAGTCCTGCTCAGCAAAGTCTGCAGGACTGCCTGGCAATCAGGATGCGTAGGCCTGTATGATCGGCGTCCAGAATTGTGACTGTCACTACTTCCTGCTTTGTGGTTGCTTCCAGTGCTTTGACCTCCAACTTCACTTCCCGCAGAGCTGGAAGATCTTCCCCAACAGGGAGCCTGGGAATTGCCTTGGTTTTCAGGAAGAGGGTGGCCTTTTTGATTGTCCCATGCTCCAGTGCTAGAATTTGGTTGGTTTGGACCACTCCACTCTCCAATCTTCAGTTCATCAGACCCAGACAGCTGTTTCCATTCTCCCTGAGAGACCACAGATGTTAATTTGTTCCCTTCACCCCATTTGCTTTCATTTGCATGCTGAGGGCCAAAATTCCAAGACCCACCACCCGTAGACCGGTTATTGTTATCCCAAGAATCACTTCTTGACCCATTAGGTTTTTGAACAGAAGCTCCTTTCCAGGAGTCCTCTCTATCCTTTCCATTGTTCCCATGGTTTCCAGAATTGCTCTGCCCAGAGACTGCTTCAGTTCCAGAAGACCCCCTAGCTGTACCCCAAGATCCAACACTCCCAGTCTTTCTTTCTCCAGTGCTTTGAGAAGGGGTGTCAGTGCTCCTGGAAAGGTTCCCCAAGCCCATTTCAAAGGGCATTCCCTTATTCTCCATAGGGTTTGGTGAACTTAAGTTCAAGGAGTTAGTGTTTCCATTTTTTGGTCCATCAGTGTTATGAATTTGAGCCTGTTCTCTGCCAGAGACAAAGTTAACACCCGCATTTTCCATCTTTGACTGCTGTTCCCTAGAGGTCTGACCTACTGTACTAATCTGCGCATTGGAGCTACCACTATCAGATTCCAGAGTTCCTTTCCTAGAACTGCCCTCCTGAACCAGTGCTGGCCAAGCAGATGGGTTGCTATTTGGGTTAAAGTTGCTGAAACCAGAACCGGGACTGATTCTGTCTTGTCCACTCAAGTTCCTCCAATTACCTAGTCCATTGTTACTCTCGGCAGCAGGGTTGGAAGATTGAACAGATTTAGCCTTGGGATCAGATTTCCAGGCCCCAAGATTACATTCGTTTCCAGCGCTTCCAGACTGGCACTGGCTTCCTTTTCCTTTGTTACTAGTGGTGCTTCCTGGCAGAGCGTTCTTCTCCAAGCCAGGGTTTGAGGCACTGTTGTTATCGGTGGTGTTTTCGGAAGAAGACTCAGCATCTTTGCTGGCAATACAAGGCCACTCTTCCATGTCAGACCCGTCTACAATCACCTTGTCCCAGATGTGAGTTGGGTTGGCGTTGGTGCCGCTGTTGGAGGAGGCTCCAGGACCCCAAGTAGAATTTGCATAATTTGAAGCAGCAGCACCTCCAATTGCTGAATCTAAAAGAAAAAACACCAACAAAACACCCAAAAAGGTCATTAGTAATTAACGTTATTTACAAACATAGAACATCAGATTTTTGACGTCAGTTATCCCACTTATTTTGCAGAGCATAAACTCCAAAGTAACAGCTGCAGCAATATTCCTAAGTGAATACATACTGTTATTCGCGGTACCAGCTTATACGACAGCTCCCATGAAAATAAGGCAAACATCTTTAAAAACTGGGTAACTCCCCTCGCAGACTGAATTCCTATGTTATATATTCCAAAGTGAAGATCACAATTTCTGGTTGCTAATACTTTCAATAGAAGATAAGATCAGGTTTCAGTCCCTGTCTGAGGCTTCCAGTTCATTAGCTTAAACAATGAACATCCAATGAATGTCTTCCGAATCCTCCTTCACTGAGGGCCACCAATGAGGATCCAGACTTTACAGCAAAGGTTAAAACTCCCTTGTAAGCTTTGAATATTGATGAACAGTAGTTTGTCTTCAACCACTAAGTCCCACCCGCCAAGATCCAAAAGATCGAGCAGTTCCCAAGTACATTCTGTTCCTTCTGTTGCTTTAACCTCAAATGCAAACTGAACAATAGCAAGGAAGTATGACTCCACTGATATTTTTATCTATCTTTTTAGCACAGAGTAACCCTTTTTTTTTTTCCTTCCAATTAAAAAACTTTCTGATTACACAGATCCCAGGAAGAACTTAAAGAGGACAGACAAAGACAAGCTCAAAAGACTGCAAGGTTGCAAGGTTTTGAACTTAGAAATGGTTCAGCCAATGAATGATGCATAGGCAGCTCTGAACTTAGCAAGATCTTCAAATCAGTGACTTAAACAGAACATTTAATTTCTGCAAACATGTTCTAAAAGTATTACGACTGGGGTGCTTGCTCACATACAGCATGCTAACACACAATTTAATGGATTGTTTTATGAAACCGGTCTTCCTTTGCTGTTTTTGACAGGGGCAACAATCATAACTATTTAAAGACTTTCACCAATAAAATTTAAACCTTTTTGTCCAAAACTGTCTTGTATGTCCTGAGTTATCAATGGTATTGGAAGAATTACATAGAACACCCATCATCTCAGTCCCCTGCATTGGTATGAGACAATAGTATATAATATACTTGGCATCATCTTTCAGGGCACTAGCTTTGCCAGAAGGATTTCAATCCTGGTAGAAAAAGGTTGATGTGAAGAAAGATTACGTGTTGACTTTTAATATTAAATCCTCACCAACACCACCTATGACCATCTTGTGAATAAAGGAATGTGAGCAAATACGTAAACTGCATGACCTTCCCCACTGGGAACCTGCTTTTGTTTTCTTTCATGTGGCATGAATTTAACCACGGTATCAGTGCATACATGCTTGACCAAATTGGGCCCAAACTGAAGTTCTGTTTGTCAACAGCCAGATGTGAGGTGGGATAAACGATGTACGAGGCAGATAACACTGCACTTCCATAAGCACTTTGATGGAGCACCTAAGACAGCCCCAGTGTCTCTCTTGTTCACCTGCTCATTCCCACTCTTGCACCCACATACACTCTCACACGCTAGCATCTATGTTCTCACTGATATTACATTGGGTCAATGGGTAAAAGTCATTGCTGAAAAGTCAGACAAATCAGCTTTAAAAACCAACCTGATTTAATTTTAATACAAGTCAGATCCCCAGCCCAGCTAACTCATTATGGTGCAGAAAAATGGATGGGCTGAGACAGGTCTCAACGATCCGTATCTTCCCTGGCACTCCTGACTTCCAGCAGGATAGTGCAACTAACCACTGGCTAATACAGCCATGCAACCTCTCAGTTGTTAATGCACCATTAAATGAAGTGTAAAAATATGAGAATGTACAATACCAAATTTCAACCTTAGAAAAACAAATATTAAGTGTCAAATAAATACATGCAACTTAAGGAGCCTCTCAAAATACTTCAAAATGGTACTCACATAGTACACCCAAAAGCAAAAAAATGTTGCTCATGAGAAGTTTTGAAAACTTTTAGAATGCTTCACTAACACAAATTTTCCTTAGTCTGTGTACTCCAATAACTGTGAAGGCATACCAGTACTAAGATTTTATACAGGAACCATAGACTTCAGTGAATGTTTTGTTTCAGGCGTTCTATCAAAGTAAGTTATCTTCAAGACATCTGTTTTTAAACTGGTAAGTTAAAATTTTGCCATTGTAGTTTGACATTCACCTTTTCCTTTATTAAACAGCAATTATTAAAGACAAGATAAATAGTCTGTCAAACAGGGATTCACTACAAATGAATTCAAGTAGTGAAACCATAAAACAAATGGAATTATTATTTTTCCTAGAATCCTATTTAATAAGGACATCCCACCTAGCTCATTTGGTTCTGTACAAGTCACCTCTGTTTTTAATTCCAAACCATCAAGAACTAAAAAAAGTTTGATTTCCATGATGGTAAAAAAATCATGATCCCATTGATCTGGCATGATTTTCAAAGAAAACTCAGACATAGTGGTATTGTTATTTTCTTCTTCTTGATTTTTAAGTATTTCATATTTCTTTTTAAAACATCCTTATTGTTAGAATTGAAGCTGTCCTTGACTTTACAGGTCACCTAAGTCTTTCTTTAGAAGGCAGATATTTTGAGTGGAATTTTGTTTGTTCTGCTATTAAAATGAAAGAAGAAATATTACAGCTACTGCAATTCACCGAGGGTCTAAAAAATTCAGGAGCAGCTATAACTTCCTCATGCTCACCAAACAACCCTAAAATCAATTTATCTTCTGGAATACAAAATTAATAGAGAAGTAAAAACAGAAGAGTCACCACTTGTACAAAAAGGCTTATCTATGTATAAAAAGTAAGATTACTACCAAAAAACAGAAGTGAGGAGCAACAGGTCATCTTTCTGTTTCATCCAGACAAGACGTGACAGACACCTGCTCTTTGCAGACCTGACATCTATATGTCTGTTTTACGAGATGATACAAAAATGTGACAAGACAGAAAATTCATGTCAAAGAAACCTGAAGAGCCATTAGGAACTACTCAGTGACAACCATAAAATGCTGTTTATTTATACCTTGTGTTTACCTTGCTGCAGAACATTTCAACAACCAATTAAAACCACTCAAAACATACTTGAAAAAAATTAAACCTCTTGTTCCATCTAGCAGTAAAAATTATATCCATTGCTGCCAACAGAAGCCTGTACACTGAAACAGTAGAACTCCCCAAAAGCAACCTGAGTTTTGTTATATAATGACAGGCTTACGTACAATTTCAGCCATCCCTTTTCTGCCATGCACCAATACCTTCCTTTAATGTTATTTGTTATCATCACTTGCCTGTTGCAGTCCCACTGTCGCTCTGCAGCAGTGCTCCTGTCACTGTTTGTGCGTTGTTTGGGTTTGCTCCTGGTGCTGCTGGGGAGGGAGGCCCTGCTCCACCCCCAAGGAGCATGCAGGATGGCGGAGGGGGCTGCCCACGTTTCAGTAACACTTTGTGGTCCTGCTGGCAACGGAATCGCGGCGGCACCTCCCGAGGCATGTAGCGGGCAGCGCTTGGCGGTTGTCCGTTCGGCACTGCCACCCTTTTGGCATTGTTGCCACCATTGACTGGTGGCGATGGAGAGTTGCCAATTGGGCTGGCAGCCACTGGTTGGCTTAAACTTGGTTTCGTCACTTCGGGCACTGAAAAACAGGAAGGATGAAAATCAGAAGTTTTTCCACTTAAACCTGTGCTAACTATAAGAACTCATTGTGACTCTCTGCTTTCATTATTTAACCTCTGAAATACTGTGCAGCTTCCACATCCTCAATAACCAAAAACAATTTAAAGAAACAGGAATAAGCAGTAGCAGCAGACCTTTTGCTTCCACGTGCAACTCTGTAGTATAGGATGAAACTTTATGTTCATCAATTTTGCTCTAAGCTAAAATTTCTTGCAAATGTAAAGTTGGGAAAGAATATACCCTATAAAGTGACTCATTTTAAAATATGAGCAGCCAAATATAACTGGCTCCATCTTTCAATCTTCAACTGGTTTTTGGATTGTTATGCATCATCATCTTCATGCGAAATCTGAAATCAGAACCCCAGCTTTTACCGGTTTACTAGGCTACACAGCCACTGCCTAAACAAAAAAAAAAGATAACCCGCCTCCTTTTGGATTCAGAGTTGTCTGTGCTGCTCTTCAGCGAGGCAGTAATAGCTGACTCTCACCCAAAAGACAGTCCTACACAGAGCATCTATATTTAGCTCACTTAAGGTTGCCCTGCTGGTCACCAGGTGCCCCTATAAGCAAAGACAAGCTGCTCCTGAGGACTATTACGTACTGGAGAAGAAAACCACAATCCTTGAAGAGTTAACACCATCACAAAATTTGCTTAAGAGACTCTAGACAAACTAAGCACAATTAGTAAAACTTTTACTCTTACAAATATGAAATCAACACAAGTGGGTCTCTCTTTGGCAACATGAATGCATTATTCTCCACATTTTATTTTTATAAGGGTTTTCCGATTTCTCTAGATAGGCTTCATTGCCCAAACCCCAAAAAGGTGTTGTTAGCCATAAAATCAAGTTACTGTTTTAGTCCTTTTCCTTTACTAATGGCAATTTCCTCACAAAATTTATCAAAAACTTATATACAAAACAAGATTAAATATATTTTTACAACAGCTAAATTATTTAGTTCAACTTTCAAGATGCTCACTCATCAGTCCTGTCTTCTCTATTGGACTTTTATGTGCCTGAATTTAAGTTTCAAAACCCAAGTAATTTTCATTCATTTTTGTACCTCACTATAAGCAGTATTTTTGCTGTCTTTCATTCCCTTTAAAAAGGTGGTTTCAGTCTTGGTTATTTGTCTAAAACCGTTGTAAAACGGAGAACGGAGTACTTCAGCTAACCTATCTCGTCCACAATCCTCATTCTTTTTCAAGTATTTCCATGCTGACAACACATCTGCAGAATTAGTTGTAGCTTCTCCATTTTAATCACCTCAACTGTTTTCTTCTGAATACTCATATTCAGTGTTTCATCTTTACTCATATATCCCCTTCCTTTTCTAACAGCTTTGATAAAGATCTGAACCTTGGCTCAAGTCAATAAAAGTACTCCTTACGATTAAAGATTCTTACCTTTGGTTTTTTGATCTGTGACCTGCAAATTAAGAGCAAGATTGTAAATAGAGTTTTAAGCAGTGCAAAACAAACATTGAACATGTTGTGCTAAATCACAACCTTAATATATTAGCACAAGAACAGAATTTGTTGTTGAATGAAAACAACCAACTTGATAAACTACAAAAGTCTAAATAGTATTCCTAGTTGTATATACACATATATATCCAAGGTTTTTGAAAGTTCTACAACTGCTGTAATAACTCTGCCTCATGCAGAAGTCCCTGGTAGAAACAATTATACTTCACTCATGATTTTAAGTACTCAATCCTCCTCTTCATCCCAAACATGGGCTTCCAAAGCACAAATAAACATGTGCTACAGCATTACAGTTTTCTCTGATTTTGAAGATGAAGTATTTCAGTTACAGTGTAACAAAGCCTTCCTTCTGTAAGAGTATCCTTACAGTAGACTGTTGGGGTCTGAAGTAACCACAGCAGTCTGTCTCTGCCATCTTCCCATTGCACCTTTCCCAGAACATCTCTTCCAAGGAGAAGTAATTCTAAACCTTACTGCATTCATTTCCACACTTACAAAAATTACCAGCAACACCTATAAAGTAAATATACTGAAAGCAACAAGAAGTCAATGACTGAAGTGAGCATTCATGCTGGCCAACATACTCAATATGGGTTTTGCTGTATCCTACATTGTTTCAGCATAGTAGATTTCAATCTACAGTAGCGATAAACACATCACTGGTATATTCTCTGGAATAGTGTGTATTGTAGCATTTTTTTGAACCTGTCCATCATGAGTTCCACTACACAATAATGAAAACCCTAAAGATCATCATGTGTCAGGTTCTATGACACCTATTCTTAAAAGAAATTGCTGAACTAGTCCATATTTCTGGAAAGCACACAGCAACAGTATAGAATAATGAAAGCACAAGTAAAAAGCAGTTTATTGTTGAAACTAACCAAGCCAGAATGCCTTTGTATGGTAAAGAATAAAAAGACAAACTGCACTAAATTGCTATGGCATCGTTTACTTTGGAAATAGGAAAACTGCAATATGCAAAGTGGAACATTCACTAAAATACAAAATCTTACGCATTGTAACCTCACAGACATACACTATCCCAAAGCCTCAAGGACAATAAAAATTTATCTGTACCAAAACCATGTCTGTACCAAGCCACACATCAATTTTCAACTTCACTTATGAAAAATCCTATATACATCATCTTCTGTAACAGTTTAAAATTCTGTTACACACTTAACTGACCCTGATGCTTGACTACTAAAGGAAAAGGGAAAAAAATATTAATTAACACAATCTGGTAATGCTGGTAAGTTTACCATAGTCAACAGTAGACACATTTAGTAAATTAGTAACTTGTCTACTTGGATAAAAAACATTTTACAGAATCCTTGAAAAATTCTACAAAATAAACAAAAATTACTTTAGACAAAAAAACCAATCAACCAACCAAAAAACCTTCTGCCTATAATGTCTCTCTCTCCTAGTCAAAATGATCTGGTTTTGTAATTGTTTTCATCTAAAATTCGAAAGCTGAAAAAAAAGTGACAATGTCTCAGACTTGCAGCTGTCATCTCTACATGGGCAACCTATGAGCATCAGCAGGGTGGGAGCAGCTACAGTGAATGGGAAGGTGGAATAAATCTCAGCCTATTGATGAGCTACCAAACAGCTTCCTGGACACCAACCGCAGGTGCATTTAAGCTGTGAACTTGCTTGTATAACTTCCCTTTAAGTGATTAAAAAAAATATTTTTTTCAAGTTTCAGATGATCCAGAGAGAACAATTGTTTTATGTTAAACAAATTTAGATTGAAAATGGTACCATGAAATCATTGCTGCTAATTTGGTGAACACCTCCACACTCAGTAAGAATGAACACACACATTTACGTTTTGTCCATTTGGCTGCCCGCTTTGCTATTCTTAGCTATCTCCAGCTATTACTGCCAAGTTTGGCTTCTAGGAGATGAAATTACTTAGTCTTTACCCTTCCTGAGAGTGTGGCAAAATATGTACTGAACAACTTACTAGGTGAGAGACCACACAGGAAAGCTGGCAAATCTCTTTTGTATTCAAAGCACCAATTCCTCAGTAAACACAGCACTGTTATCAAGATGATCAGTACAGCCTTTTCAAGTTTCCCTTTTATCACTGAATATCAGCACATAATCCTCAAGTCTCTACTCTGTATTCATAAGGGTCTGCTCTTTCTGGTTTCTACATACATTTTTCGTACTTGAACATTAAACAGCACCAACACCGAGGCCAAAAGACACTGGAGAGACCTTATCTGTAGCAACTCTTTTGCACTATTTGGGGATGTATCACCTGGATGAAGACAACTGATACACATTTATCTGCACTCAGTTTAAACTGATAGATTCAAATTGGTGAAAAAGCCAGATTAAAAAAGACATTGGATAAGCCAAGATTTAACTTAAGTTGGTGCTGTCTGTTCTCAGCAGAAACCCACAGAATGTAAGAGTGAACACTGATCTTTCATCACCTGACCTGTTACTGAAGCCAATTGAAAAACAGAGTACTGAAAGAAGGTAAAGCCTTTTGCTCTCAGTTTCCCATAATCATTGATGCTGGAAGGGACAGCCTCTGGAAATCTAATCCACAGTTCCCACACCTGTCCTCCACCTGGCCCCAAGACGCTTCTCAATTCAAAACAAAGTAATCAAAACTGGATTGCACAGGACCATGTGAAACTCAGTTTTGAGCATCTAAAGACAGAGGCACCATAACCCTTCTGGGAAACCTGTTCCAGTGGTTGCCCAGCCACGTACACAGACAAAAAATGAGTCTTTTTATCATTAGACAGACTTTCAATATGTATTAAGGCCTTATGCTTTGCCACTGGGCACCATGGAGAGAAGAGTCTGCCTCAATCTTTTTACTCCCTTCCACAAAGCATTAATACACATTGATGAAATCCCCCAAGCCTCCTCTCCTCCAGCAGGAAGAGTCATAATGCTCCCAACCTCTCCTCATTTGTCAGATCCTCCAGTCCCTTAATCATCTTAAAGGCATTTTGCTGGACTTGCTTCAGGATGGTTGCACCTATCTTATACTGGGAAGCCCAGAATGGACTTTACCGGTAAAAAGCGTGGATAACGCTCTAAGAGACTCAAAGCTTGTATGTCAAGTTAATTCCTAGAACAACCTGCAAAATACAGACCTTCTAAAACACCAAGTTTCACACTTGTTTTCTGAGCAGAACCAATTTTTGGTGACTTACAAATTCTCCACAACTCAGACTTGAACTGGCAGACTTCAGCAAAAGTGCTATTAGCTACAGAAAATGTAAAATGCAAGTAATATTTAGCAAAAAACATAAACAGAATCTTCAGTAGTAAATATTTCATATAAACTTCCTTAAGGATTTAAAAAAAAGGATCTTCCTGCTCTAATAAATATTTACTCAATTTTACTTTTGCAAGAACTGCAAAAGTCCATCAGTATTTCAATCCACAAACACCTCAAAAAAGTGGCAGTTGTGTAGAAAGAGATCCAAATAAGCCATATTAAGCAACTTAAACACTTTATAAAAAAAAATTATTTTATTTTACATAGCACTCTAAGGAGAAGAAATATTCAAGTTAAACACTTCAGTTCCAGGAAAATGATCCACAAAAGTGTCTTTGAAGAACCACCACTCTAAGCAATCAGTTTTTAAGTTCAAATACAAACACCTCAACATCTTATTACCACCAAAACTACTTGTGTTTCAGCTGGATAAAAGAATTCAAATATCAAAACCCACCTTCTGAGCAGAGTCCTTCTTTTTCTTATCCTCTTTCTTCCTTTTCTTGTCTTCCATTAACTGTTCTTCCCTTTCTTGCTCCTTCTCTCTGCCAAAACATGAAAAACAATGGTCTGAGTACAATCAAGTTGTATAAGAGCCACATATACTATAAACCTCTTCCCTGAAAGAAAGACAGTCAAGTTATCAGATTTCTCTTATACTTCATTTCTATCTGAGGGTTTCCATCAAACTGTGATAAGAAAAGCACCTTCTAGCTCAGTATGGCCACAATCATGCCACATGCTGCATAAAGGAAAATTCCTTTTTTCAGATCAGGTCCATTATGGCAGTTCCCTACATAAATTAATCACATGCCTGATAGTAGAAAATATCTTCAAGACATTTTGGCCAAAGTACTCTTATAACGGG
>WBNO01017200.1:172645-200651 GCA_013400575.1 Peucedramus taeniatus
ATGAATCTTTTCATATGGTAAAAAAATAAAAAGGGAAGTTGTAATTTAATATAAGATAGTTTGGTCTGATACAACATTTATCTTCACAAGGGGAAGAGATTATTCTATTGCTTGTAGCTATGTCACTTGTAAGAGACTAGAAGTGTCACATCAAATCAAACCTATCATTTATTATACAAATCTCTAATTTAATTTCTAGGCTATTGTATCCACCCACAGAATTTTTGTGATGAAACTTGTAATATAAATTACTTTCCAGGGAATCTATTTTTTTTCTACAAGAACATTCTTTCAAAAAAAGGGAAAAAAATACATGCAGCTGCTATTGTTGTCAAGCCATCATCTTGTTGCTATGTTCTGTATTAAATATGAAAGTACCATGGAATAGTTAATTTACTGTATACATACTATTGGCTGAGCTGTTTCTATATTGAATCACATTTTTGTTGACCAGTTCTCTTCACCTCCTTATAAAGTAATTTAAGGCCAAGTTTCCAGCTTACTTGGAGTAATTTCTTTTTATAGGGAAAGATTAAGACAAAGATCATTAATGTAAAAAGATGATTTGACAGATGAGGAGTAGGATCAGAGACTCTACAAATGGGAACCAACTAACTACTATAATCCACAACCTTTAAGAAGAAAATTTTATAAAAACCAGGACAGTATTAAAAACAAAACCGGAATTTTAATAGTATTGAACGATTTCTTGTATTTACACCAAAATCAAAGGACTTTCTTGACCACAGTTTAAAAAAAGAGTTGAGTTGGCTTTGCTGCCATGTCGTACAGACTTTTCCTTGAATTGCATCTATACAGTAAAGGTAAAAGAAATAGCCTTCTTTTCATTTTCACTAAATACTCCAAAGCCGGAGTGCAAAGAGACATTTACACAACTGATTAGTAGGAAAATATTTTGAGATGCTATGTATTAATAGCTTCCTGATTGAGGGCTTCCAAAAACTCTTTAAATGACAAAGGTCCTAGAGAGTAATAAATGTCTTGCTGGTTTCCTGAAGTTGGGCTTCCCTTCCTCATGAATAAAATTGATAAGGGCAAGATGAGTCCTTAGTAACAACATCCTGAGGTTACCACCAAATGTAATTACTGCACTTTTTTCAGTGAAGCACTGGGGAGCTTAGTGTACTTTGCATTGTCTGTCATAGCATTGAGACAGACTTTTTAATTTTCTTTGAGCCATAGATTGTGAGCAAGATGAAAAAGCTCTCCTGTGACACCCTCATCATTCAAAGTTGCTATGACTTTAAATTATGTTTACTACTTTTATCTTGTCAAGCTATGTATGCCTTTTGGGCTGCAGTGCAAGTTACAACTACACTACTTCCAAAAACCTTCTTACAGCAGGCAAAAGTTTAAAAAGAAGTTTAAAAGGAGATGTCTCAAGAGAGCTGCTGAAAAATGGTAGGATCAAAATACAAAATGACTTCCATTAACTGCTTGGCACACAGGCAGCTTTCTGCTTGAAAGTGCTTTCCTTACTTTTGTGAGCAGATGAGAAGGAAATAGAAAAGAAAGAGAAAAGAACCACATTCACAATCACAGCTGAAACTATGGCTTACAGTGACATGCAGCCCTAAAAGGATTCAAGGACAAAAGATCCATAGCCTGAAAGTAATCACCTAGTTATGGTCTGCCTTTGTGATAAATTTAGGACATGGAGATTGCTATTGCTGCTGCCTTGTTTTTTTGATCTATGTGGACTAAGGCTGCAGAGAAGCCCTTTTGTTTTGCATGAAACAAAACATTCTGCTCTTTTAGTAGAGATTTAATATTCCATTGGGTACATCCTTAACCACAATACAGCAGCAACCAGCACTTTGTTTACTTCATTTACCAAAACTTTATTTAGGCTTCAATTCATGGAAGTTCTACTAAAGTGGAAGGGACCATCTGAATACTTGGGCTATATCACAAGTATAAGACCACAGAGCTCGTGACAAAGCGCTGAATGAAACCTCACAAACATGTCAGAGGTAAAAAGTTACACTTTCCAAATGACAGAGCAAGAATAGATGCTACAGACACACTAACAGTGCACAACCAGGGTGAAAGTTCACTGAACTAGAAGGGTAAGTATAGCCTTGTTATTCTGGGTATCACAAGTGCTGTCTTCCCAATTCTAGTCTTCAATGCATTTCACTAACATTTATGATCAATGATTTTCCTCTTCATCTGGATGCAAGATGCTTGTTTAATACAAGTTTAACTTGCAGTGTTAAATGTCCTGAGAAATTCAACATCAACAAAGTTTTCAATCACCTCAACTTACTGCAGAGATAATGCTGCCTATTAACTTCTCATGAGCCAAAAGATAGTTCTTCCTGGCCTGTTGAAAACTCAGGGGTCCATCATATGCCTTCTAGAAAACAGCTGTTCACACTGAGGAGACCAACAGGGGGAGAAAACCCATCAACTCCAAGCAGAGTGAATTTAGAGTAATACAATGGGGTTTGGTTCCAGGTTTTGTTACAAGCACACTGTAATGGGAACACGGACACACCACAACCCCGAAGAAGAAGTCTGCTAAATAGCAATCAGCAGCCAGCTTTTTAATCTAGTTGTTTTTCAAGAAAGCATGTGTTGATCTAAAAATATGACCTAATTGCACTTTAAGATCTCCCACCAAATCTTAGAATCACCATTACTGAAAAGTATTTTAAAAGCATATTACAGATTTTAATTCCAACTATTTAAAGTAAGGCATATTAACAGCTTACAAATGATGAGAAACTGTAAATTGTAATCCAAAATGTTATCTTCATTCTAAAGAAAAACCCAAACCCAAAGCCAAATAAAGCCAGTAGCTATGATGCATTACATCTTATCTATATTCTTAAAACAACCTCTTCTGGCTAAGTCAAAAGCAATTATTTTAGAGAGAAGAATTTTTTGCACTAGTTAACTAGAGACACAACAGAAAACAGTTGTGAAGTTCATGTTATTAAAACATCCATTTCAGGGGGGAAAAAAGCAAAAAACAGACATTCAAGAAATGTGTTCATCAAAACAATTTACCTGTTTTGGAAATTGTTAATTCTCTATAAAATTCTAATACTAGTTTTTCCAGAAAATTCTACTTTAGAGAGTTGTTAAGACAAAATGATGGGCTTAATGTACAGGTAGAGGACAGAAGTTGCCTTCAAAGCTCTTGCTGTCATGAACTGAACTGTGAGACGAGATGACGTGCAACACATTGCACACTATCTGCTGCCAACACACTTTGATAGGCAGAGATAAAGCATCAGTATTAGTCACAGTCACAGTATTAGTCTAGACAAGCCCCATAATCCTCTAAGGTCACCCTCAAACTAAAACTGCACAAAAATATGTAAGAGGAACATAAGAAATGAAAATTCCTTGAATGGCACTCTAGTGCATGCAACTCCCAGTTCCTTTTGCAACACCACAGGACAATGGTGTGAGAGTCTGAAAGATCCTCACAGGTGAAGATGTGCACTACCAGTACTTTGAGTCCTCTTCCCTCCTCCTGACCTCACACTTTACCTCATTTCAGTACAGCTAACTTGAGCTAGCTACACTATGACACAGGAGTGGCAGTAAGCTTCTATAGGTGCACTCTGTTCTCTGTGTTGTGATAAGCATAGGGCAATTTACAAACCTGCTTCTGAATTGTGAGACAACTTGTGCATCTTCTTTCAGAACACTGGGATTCTGAAACCACACTTGCAGGACAAGAAGCACTTTTACATCTATAAGCTACCACGTCACCTGAACAACTGCTAAATCTTCCCTCAAGCCATCAGCTACAACTAGACAGGGGTAAAGGCCTTCACCATATGCAGAGAATGATTTGCATGCACAGACCACTGTAACTTAGAAGCAAAACTTGAGCTACTAATAACTCTTTTTTACAGATAAGCCTCTAGTGATCCAAAATATCAAACCACAAATATATTTCAAGTATTGTGGAAACAGACGGAAAGACTCAAAACTTGATTAAACCAGAAATGCATCCAATAATAAGATATTCATTATTGGTCAAGATTTGAAGCAAAAGGATTTCAAGTGAACTCTAACTACAAGCATCTAGCTTCTCAACATTGCTGAAAGTTTTCTCAGTATTGTGATAAGTTACACAGCCTGGATACCAGCAGAATTAGGCATCACACGCTGGTGTCTCAGATGTGTTGCAAAACACCTTTTAACAAGCTCAAGTCCAGGTGCAACTTCCATGACAGAAGCTCCCCTCAGTCCATACAGGGACAAAATCTCTTACAGGAAAGTAAAATGTCTTCAACTGGGCTATCCAATGAACACCTTGCTGCTGCCATTGGCAAGTAGTTTTCATTTTCTTCCACTTTATTTCTCTCCATCAAGCTCTGTCCTTGACCTTCACTTGCTTGGACCTTCTCTGGAACTTAGCTGAGTGTATGGGAAGCAAATTCAACTCACAGTAATGCATTAAAAAACATAAGATGATTAGAACTAAGGGTCATAAGCAATGAAGAAAAGGCATACTACAAACTCCCAAGTGAGTTCTTTGGTGCAAGCCCTTCTTGCTGCAGCAACGAACACTGGCAGTCTACAGCTTGAAATACCCAAGGAGGATGAAAGCTTTTAAATCATATCAGGAAGTTGGATGTCAGAGACTAAAAATGAAGCAAAATTAAATGCACCACAACTGGAACATAGAAATCCTTACAATTTTACTTCACTTTCATTTAACATATCCCACTTAATTGGCATGCTCCATTATTTCAGCAGCATGAGACAAGTGTGGCATGTACAAACATGCAAGTTTGCTCCAGTGCATTTGAAGAGAACATCAAACAGAAGCAAGATGTAACACAGTATGGAATAAATCCCAGGGCTGACAGACCCTACATTCCTAAAAGGTAAAATTACTTCCACTAGACTAAGCCATGTAAATAAAGAGTTATGATCTGGCTGATCAAAAGAGTCAAAATGGGATTAATACATTTTATTTAAAAATAAGTTAAAATACTCAACATCACAGCCTTCTTTCTTATTAGGCAATGCTTGCATGCATACATTAGACAGCCATACAAAATATGCTTACATGGGAAATAGCCATTCCTAAAGTCAGTCTTTAGGCTGAACTGACAAAAATGGAATATGAAATTATTCAGGCCAAGTGATTTCTGATGTTTATAAGGAAAAACAATTGATCCTTCAGAATAGCACTCCTGAAGACCTAGGGTATAAAAACTCCAAAAAGAGAAAAAAAATTATTTGTTTGCTTGAAATGAGACAGAAATTCACAGCATCACTGAAGAACTGCAATACCGATGGCAAGGGATAAACTGTGCAGTTCAAAATTGGCCATCTAGTAAAAGGATTATTGTCCCACACTTTCTGAATGTAAGTGAAATCACGACAGTATAACTCAGCCCTTTAGAGTATGAAATTAAGACTTTCATATTTGCAACATGTGTAAATAGTGTATACACCATACGTAAGACAAAGCCTGTCATCTCTCTCTCCCAGGGAAAGCTGTGGATTTTTTACAAACACAACACATACTCATCATGTATTAAATAAAAAGACTTTAGAAAGAGTGTTTTTAGAAGTGCTCTAAAGCAGCATTTTCAAAAGATTATTCCTTTTCAAGAGTAAGCTGCTTTTTCTTCTCTTTGGCTGAAAACCAAAGCAGCGTCAGAGCAAGAAAGCTGCGTACTTTAAACAGCGCATCTGGCCCAAGCGATACGCCTTTATCGCAGCACAACATCAGGAACTGGACGCTGCTCTGCATAATAACCAACTTTACAACACCAGCAAACTCACTTAGCTAAAAGTACACTTTTCTAAACGAATGCTCCTTACAAACTGTTATTACACTTGTTAACAGAGTAAAATTAATTCTTTGTGGTGTATTCCATATATATACACACATATGCACAATGATTTTATAGAAAGACAACAACTGAGCGTTAAGTTCTTTACTTTAAAGAACTGGATGGTATAAGCCCTACAGTGCAACAACAAATGCTCACAGAAATGGAGGGTTTTTTTCTCAGCTCTTCAGCAACTGAAGGGGCCAATTTCAGTTTCAAGAGTCACCTGTTCATAAGAAAACCTTGAAATATGTTAAAAAGATAAAAATTATTTTAAAAAATATTCTGTTTTTCTTGCTTGCACTCCTTTAAGCAGAATTACTCTTTCCAGCTGTACAATTTCTACCTATCCATATATTAAAAAACTGACTTCCAAATACAATCTAAAGTTCCTAAATGTCAATTGATAAAAAGGAAAGCTTTAAGAAAATGGAGCTCTATAACCAAAATTCTAGAATGTAAGAACGGAGCAAGTTTTCTCCCCTACTTCAGGTTTCAAACACTTCGGAGCTCTTGCAGATCTATAATTATTATTTCATAGCATGCACACTCATGCGCACCAAAGACACAGGTAAAGTGTGTTTAGACAACTGTGAAATGTGGTAAAATTAGCCCAAGAGCGGCAAAACATGAGGTCAGAAATTCGCCTGTAATTAAGATGTCCTGTAATGTATCTGATAGGACATCCCTCTGGCAAGACACAGTTCAGTTCAGGACTTTAAAGTTTTATGTGATTATCAAAAAGCCTTCCTTTCCTCTAAAATCTACTCAAACATGTAGAAAGTTGCATTATCTATAAGTGTTTGCCAAGAAAAATACATGTGTCATTCTGACAGCCACAAGAAACACCGTGGGCCAGTAAAAGGGTAACAGCTACCATAATAAAATCAAGAAAGAACCTGTGCCTGCTACAGGGACACAAGTCAGTTATTTCACAGGGAAGAGAGAGCTGGCAATCCTCAAAAACAGTGTCTTCCCTCTAGGAGAACCAAAACTGGACACACTATGTTAAAGATGGACTTAAAACTGTTGAATCCCTTCTCCTGACCTATTGACTATATCCTTGCTAATACAGCACAGCATATGGCTGCTTCCTTAATAACACGGACATCCTGCTGACACAAATTCTACTTTTTCTTTCTCAGGACCTTCAGGTGTTGTTTCTGCAGAGCTACTTTCTAGTCAGTGGATGTCTAGCCTGTGCTATAGCAGGGGGGTGTTTTGACACAGGTGTAGTACTTTCTATTCACAACTGCGAAATTTCAAGAGGTTTGTCAGGCCCTTTTCTCCAGCCTACTGTGTTCCCCCTGAATGACAACCTTCATCTCCAGAGGAATCAACCACTCAAGCCTTGTTCAATATCACCTGCAAAGGTGCTGAGGGTTTGTTCCATCACAACAGACCATGTCATTAATACAGATGTTGAACATGACCAGCAGCAGACTGCCTAGCTGCCAGTGCACTTTGCACTGCTGACCATAACCAGCTCTGTGTCACTGAATGGCAATGCAGCTCTGGAATACTTCCTCAAAAAAATGTATTGGAGTCAAACAAAAACATAGTTCTGTTCTTAGTGGTCCAGCGAGCAGGAAACTAATTACTGACACGTCCTCTGCAGAAGGACTGCAGCAGGCAGCTAAATGAGCTACCCTCCACTCCAGGTCTGTACCAGGACACCACTGCATTCAGCAGCCCAGATCAATTCCACAAGTGAAGCTCAAACCCCTACTGACAGCTTTGCCAATGTCTTACTGGGGCTTTGAACAGGTTACAAACTGGGACACAAGTATTACTGTCACCTTAATAGTGCATTCTTGCAGGTATGTATGAGAAGTGCTATTAAAAGAATACTTACTATTAATATAACTACAGTTAAAAAGGAAATGCTAACTCCTGACTACAGTATAAATTTGATTTTAACAAAAGAGCTCTGTCCTTTCTTAGATTACAAACTTCTATCTTAAATGCCAAGAAAAGAATTATTTTTCAACACTAAAAACGTCTCAGGAAATGTATCTATTTTCCATGGTAACTATGTCACAGTGCACACAACAATTATGACACTTGTTTTAATGTCAGAATGTGACATTTCAGAAAAAATACTGAATGAGTATAATACAGTTTAAGCAAATGAAACATTCCCTGCCAGAGCATCATTTGTGGCACCAGCAGAGGCTGTACAGACATACAGACAGTAAAAAAATGGATTATACAGAATCTTTAACAAGTAGTTATATTTATTTTAATATATAAAACTGTGACATTTATATATATTTGTGTTTCTCAGTCAGAAAGACCCCAGGACCTAAAAGCCATCCTGGTAGAGATCCAGACGATCTACAGATACAGGACAGAATTGTACGGGAAGGTGAAAATAAAGAAAGCATCGGACAACATTATTACAGTGTTACTTGCTTCACTTTTTAACACACTTGAAAATATTGGAGGCTTTCTTAATAATCATGATATGGCACTTCAGATCAAGAAAAAAATTATAAATATCAGTGAAGCAGTTTCTATTTAGTGACTGTTAAATTACTGGGAAAAAATCCCTCACCAAACCAAGCCCAGACACAGTCATATTGCTTACAGGCAGCTTCTAGTGAATGGCAAAATGCTTGAATTCTACCTGCATGGGGATATTATGAGGATACCCTCGCAGTTGCAAAGTGGTATAATTTACATTTCTTTTTGGAAGGGATCTGATTGTTTACTTTTATTCAGTTTCCAAAGAAACACTTTAAATTTACATGCTATAAGAACCAAAACACGTTATGCAATATTATAGTTAATAACAATATTATATACATATATTAATATAATATAATAACAATATAATGTTAATAGTCTGACAAGCATATTACATACCTCCAGATCTGTGTAATATTATAAAATTTTCCACATGCAGTGCTTCAGGGCACTGTAGTAATGAAAATAACATTTATCAAACTGTAAGTCATTATTTTAATTATACTAAATCAAAATACTAAAGGTAGAATGTATTTAATTTTATCAGTGTGAAGTTAAGAACAAGGCTTTCCACAATAAGTTATTATTCATTGGTTGTAGGTCAAGGTGGAAGAACCAGCAAGTTAAGGTTGTTTTTTAAATGCATTAGAAGTTCAAACAACTCTGTACAACTTGCTCAGATTTTCTTGGCAAAGGCATTAAGGTTTGTATTTTCCACTCCATTTATTACCTGAGACAATATTTGTTTTTAACAGGTAAGAAAATTCATTCAGTTACTTGCTGAAAATATTCAGTTACAAACTTTCAGGACTGTCATGATCCATATCAGGAAGTCTAAGTTAAAGGCAGAAGCACGTAACATATTTTGCAGGTCTGGAAAATGCTGTATAAATCTCACTAAATTTCTCTATCTTCAAACAAATCTACTTAAATATATGTTCAGCATATTCAGCTGAAGCCAGGAAGGTAAGTTCTTGATATTCTATTACTACAAGGCATGCTCCATAAATTAAGGCTTATAACTAGGGTTCTATAAAGCATGGGGGTTTTAATAACTGCTGTTCTTGAAGACTACAAACCATTGTTTATTCTCAGTAGGGACAAACACTGTTCCTCTCCATCCTTAGGCCAGCTGAGCTGAGAGCTGAAGCAGGACTAAAGGCAAGTAAAAAGTCTGCAGGAACAAACTCTTCAGCCAGACTGCAATAAAGCAGGACAAAGATCCAGGTGCTTTCAATTTGAATCCACCGTACTGCACATGCATAAACCGGCACTTACATTCAGCTATGCCTCACACTTCACTAAGCAAACTGTTCACCTTGCTCAAGTACTTCAAATGAAAGTTTTGATGCCCCTTGTTCTAAACCACACCTATGGGTTTTGTGCAACGAGTAAAATGCAAATATAGCACCGTGTATGAAATAAAAAACTTAAACCCTGTATTTGCATGCGTGAAGCATGGCAAATAACTATTTAATGTTATTGTGCCTTATATAATTAGGCAAATGCTGGCTCAGTCTTAAAACAGATGTATACTTCTCAAAAGTTCCTCACTATCTTGTAATTTTAATGACAGTATGTAATCATAACCTTCCTCTGTCAGTTGAGGGAAAAACCTCAAGTGACTGAGATTTATATTATTATGCAATAGTCAAATACAAGATGCTCTGAGAGCTGACTATCAATCTTGACAATCACAAAGCTCAAATACAGACAATACTCAGTCTGAAGAAAGAACCTGTTTAGCAGTTGAGTACCATGGATTAGTGAGCTCTTAGAATGCAATAAAGATTATATGCAGTCCCTTCACAATGAAGTTGCAGTTAAGCACAGTGCATAGTGAACCCAAATGAGATCCGTAACAGGCAAAATCCAGTCTGGTCTGTGACGAGGTAACACATGCTCAAGTTCTCATGTTGACTCTGAAATGCAACTGTTACATCCACTCCCTTCTCGCCCTCTGCCCCCGTTAATGACCTATTTCCTTAAGAAATACCTGCTATGTTCAGCGCCTCACTAAAGTTGTGTATGTTTGTTTACTTTTTACCTTTTTTCCCTTAGAATGGACTTGGGGGAGGGAAGGATGGCATTTAATAACGCATGCTGCAGAACAGAGATTTCCCAGGATATGTTACAAAACAAGAGACTGCATGACCTGCTCAAGGTTACAGAATAACTCTACTGCTCACTCTGAATTCAAAACTGGTATCCTTCTGACTCCTCCTGCATTTTCACTAATAAAATAATACCACTACTGAACACTTGCAGAGTTCCTTTCGTCAGAGGATGTCAAAGGCCTTTATAAATATTAATTAAGCATTGCAACAACACTAAGAAGTATGTAAAACTTAATTCTGCACATGAGTAAACCCAAGCAAAGAATAAATAACTATGTTCAAAGCCACAGGACAAGTCAGCAGTATGGAGAGAAACGGCTCTTGACATTAAGGAACACTCCTTTAGAAAGAAGGGCAAAATTAACACCCCAAATGTGATGTCAAGAGCCCTTGATCGCCGATACATTACTATAAAACCTGGTCATGTGCAATCCTGCAAAGACCACACTAAATTTCAGGCAGCATTCTCAGGAAGACACTAACTCTGTCTTCCTCCAAACACAGAAAACAGTTGTCATGAGATTTAAAAAAAATGCTGTGTTTCTTGTTTGGCAACTTTCCTTAGTGAAGTATGAGTGTGATATTCTTTGGTACTTTTACGAAATTACCCAGTAATATCAAGCTCAGACACAATTCAAATATGAATTCACACCTCACAAGTGTAAATAAGCTTACACTTGTGTAAGCTACTTAACATTCAATCATGTACTCCAGTAATTAAGGAAGCAAAATACCAGTTTTTTTTTAAGAACTCAATATCCATTCTCTAAAGACATATCCACAAGTCCAAAAGTATTGTTTTTACAAACTATAATGGAGTCATCACTTAACTGAGTACTCAGTGATCTTACAACTTGAGATAACATGTCCACATCTGACCTGCAACAAACATGACTCTTTTGCGATTATTTTCTCTTTCCAGTGACTGTAACTACCACAAGAAACCAACCCCTAATACTGATAGCTTTACTGTGAACGCCAAACATACTAAATAACTCAAGTTAATTGCTTCTATGTACTGCCACATTTGCAGACTTTAATGACAGAAATTAATTTTTTTATTTCTTAAAATTGTTGTTAACCTACTGAAAAATCCACAAGATGACCAGCTCTGAACTCCTGTAAAAAATTCACTTTAAATTCAGTTTAATTTTCATTGCTCATTTTTCCCCTCAAAAAGAAAGAGAATCTGACATTAAAGTCAGCAAAAAATACTTTTGCTTTGGAGAAAGACTACTGTTTTTTCATAAGACAAAACAAGTTGCAATAAAAAGATTTGCAGATTCACTTTGCAGTGAACTCTGTATTAGAAAAGGAGACTGTTGTTGCAATATTAGTAAAGAAGTTAAATGAAAAATTGTGTAATTCAGATGTCACCCCAACAGCCTTTCAGGTTTTTCACAGGTTATTTTTAATAAAAATGTTCTTAATTGTTCAACAACCAATTTTACTTCGCACCAAAATTACAAGATTCAGTGAAGGCTGACAAAGAGTTGGCTGAACAGAAAACAGGTTTGTGTTTTGTGTTTTACACAACAAAGTATGTTTTTCATTTGGCTACTGAATGAATGTCTGGACATCGTGTTTTGAATTTTTTCATCCTTTCAAAAGGACATGATCTGCCAGCAGAAACTTAAGTCTCTGGGCAACAAAGGTGTGTATCACCCTTATAACTTTATCTCAAGTTCTCCTATAGCACAAAACCAGAGAGCAATTCAGTATTATATCTGGTACAAAGCTTTCATTGCATGAAGCAATTTTTCCTACTCATTGCATGGGACAACAGCTCCGTAACATAGTTTATGTTATCATTCAAGCATTATGCCTTCAACAGAGGACTGACGAGATTTAACAGCTTGGTTTTAATAAATGGTGTTCCACCCCCACTAATTCTTCAAAAATCAACAGCCCCAAGTTGCTGTGTTTTCCTGAGTTAAACTCATTACCCAACCATCTACAAAAAAGTCTTGAAGAACCTAATCAACTCACAGCCACTTAGCAGTAGGACCAAGTTCAAGATCAAATACTGCTGAGATGTATCCCAACATATCTGGAAACCAAGAGGGAGCAGCCTCTCAGTCTGCAGCTACAGAAGCTTTACTGACAGTGATAGTATCACGTGCCCTCCAGACAAATAGACCTACTACAGACACAACCATTACACATGTAATTCTCCACCTCAGGAAAAGCACAGATATGTGATCTTAGCCAGTACTCAATGGAGTTTCATTACCTTCACAAAGCTGCTGATCCCTAGCTTTTATCTAGTAATGGATATCCTGTGCAAAATGTCTAATTGTATGCAGCATATTCTCACATTTTTATGAGTCACTCTATAAGTCATGGAGGACTGCATGTATACAAAGAAAGGATTTACAACTATACTGTTACAGACCATGGTTTTAGTAACGTCATGGAGATTCCACTGCAGAGGTGCTAGTAGTAAAAAGATACAGTATTTACTGTATCAATAAATCACTATTTTATAAAGCTACTATTCAATATTTGTTGTCTATAGGTAACCACAGGTGATAAAAAACTAAAATCTGGTGAAACAGCAATGTTAAATTGCAAGCCAGATGTTTCAGAGTGGAAAAAAAAAAAAAGCTTAAATACATTTACCACTCTAGGTGTGTAACTAAAATACTGTTCTGTCATACATCAACTCTGGCATGCATTTCAAGATTTCTTTACAATCTGAAAATGAATATCAACTTCCTCCTTCCCTACTTTAGTATGAAGATTTAAACACTGATAAAAGTTACCTTGATAAATTAAATCACATAAACCATGTCATTCAGACGGCTTTTAGAATCAGATGCTCTGCACCATTCATAGGATGAAACAACATTTGTAAGATGCACACGACACCGAAGTGAGTCACTCTCCTAACACACCATGTCCTCTTCTTGTTTGGGAGCTTGCACCTGCTGTTAGAAGGCTGACAGGCATGGATCAGATCTCATTAGATCCTCAATGAGGATGACAGACTGCACACCCTGCTCCAGAAACTAGGTAAATCACAAGGGAATTAAAGTCTTCTCTTTGCTGCATTGCTACAGACTTTCTGAAGGCCTTTTGAGAAGCATGAGACTTCTCAAATGTAAGTGAATAAATGGAAGGTGTGGCTCTTACTAAGAAATTTGATACACTCTCAATCAATAAAGAGAACAACTTTATTCTGGTGACTTAGCTCAAAATATAGAGATATGCTAGACTTGATACCTACTTTTAAAGCATCAAGATCTCGGGGGCACTGAAAAATGACTGTGTTTGATGCTTAGGTTATATGGTAAGCACAGAGATTCTTTGCAGAGCCTGAAGTGGAAGCACTTCATCCCCAGATGCTGCTTCTCATCTTTCTTACTGCTGGCCAGCTGGCCAACCTCTTCGTTAGTCATTTTTCATTCAAAAATGAAATGAATAAATTATTCAAAACATCACAACTGAGTACTCCATGTCATGACTCATACCTTATTAAGACGTAATCTGAAATTATTAATTGGCATGCAGAATGAAAACTTAAGAACTGTAAAGAAACTGTGTGAAGGAAACAGGAAAAATGAAAACAACACAGGAGAAGTGCAAGATGTGACTTGTTTTGAACTGTAAGAAACTAAAAATCCTTCCTTTTGAAGCTACTTAAGCAGCCAAAAAATTCAAAGCCTTTCCAAACTCATCTCCTCATATAATCACTTGAGTTTTGAGGACAAAGATGTGATCACTTTGATCTGGCATTCTAAGAAAATTATTATCTGAGATCTCAGAGTAGCATAAAGAACCAAATACCCTCACCAATGCATGCAGCACCTACAAACACCACTTGTACTCTTAATACCTAACCTTATTTTTTTCCTATCCTCAACTGCAAATTCATCATTCATATGCAATGCTGATCACTCTTCCCAGTTAACAGCATCACATCAAAGCTCTCTGTAATCTACTGCTTTGCTATTTGCACAGGATACTGTAAAAAACAGTGGAAAAGACACAGACCTCCAAAACATCATGGTGAGTATAAGTGGCATTACTATACACTTCCCTAAATTTCAAAGACTTAAAATTGCTGCTGTGCTTTTGAAGAACACAAGATTTGACACTAGCTATGCACCCTTCTTTTCCCGTGATGAACAAATTCTTTAACAATAATTCTAAAGGCCAATATTAAATTCCTAAGCATATTGTATCATACATCTACATGTTATGATATGACTGAGTATGTATCAAGGAAAATTCCTTCTAACCTAGCAACCTCCTAGGAAAACTTTTGCAGTTTTTCAAAAAGCAAATAAATATCAGTTTCCACACTTAGTAAAGAAAAAATCCCACCTCTTTTTCTCATGCATACAAGCACACTTTATGTGCACATAATGTGCAGAAATGCAGAAATGCCTCACTCTTTGAAGGTTTTTAAGCTGTAATTTTTCCTCATGTTCTTGGCAAGCTGTGTTTGGAAAGGTAAGACAGCTGTCAGTACTCCATAGAAAGCATTATCAGGAAGGATATTACAAGTTCACTCAAGAGCTTTGTAAGGTCACAGAAAACTGCAACTACCTGATGCTAAACACATTTTTAAAAAGAGACCACTCCAAGGATAAATCAGGTTAACACCACAGTCAAACCTAGAAATACCACTGCTTAGTCAAATGTTTTTTCTAAAAGTAAGAATTAAAGCAGGAAGTTACTAGAATCCGTGGAACAAAACCATCACAAGTAGCAGGCTCTGCATTACAATAAAGTCCTACCACCCTAAATCACACACCTTCCTGACTTGGATAGGAAAACACAGGCCTGTGCTCAACACTTAGTGCCACCTTACCCATTACTGGTGCAGACAGCCTGAGACACCCATACAGGGTAACTTAGAAAATCATAGAAATGTCTCTTCTTCACTTCAAAAAGACTGTAAAAGGGAGGAAGACAGCATTCTGCAGGCCACATAATCATACCTAACAGTTTGTTTTAAATTAACTAGCTACAACAGTTATGAGGCAGAAATAAAAAAAGTTCTAGAAAATAGTCCATTAATAAGCAGAGATGATTGCCACCTCTCACGGTCACTAATCTGGTAAGCCATTTTTGATTCATCCATTTTTATAGTCCTGATACTGTCCATCAATCTCTAGCTGCATTTTTTTTGTTTAAAAAGTTAACTTTATTTCATGCCTTCTAGAAATAAAGCATAGATTAAACCACCTAGTCTAGACATGCAACTCTTATTAATTGCTAAATAAACAATCATTTCCTTATTTCTTAAACAAAGACATTAGAAAGTTTAAGTGAAAAGTGCTCACTGTATCCTCAGGCATTTGTCTAAACTAAGGGTAGTCTCCCACCAGAAAAGAAATTCTTTTAACTATGCTGCAATTCCTATGGAATTGGTGCCTGCCCAATCTCAGCAGTCAGTCATCTGAGAGCTTTTCCTATTTACACTGAGTGCAGCAGACAAGATTTCTGAAATCTTGATTGAGGGTTCTCATTCCTTGTCTCTTTCCAGGAATTACAATTCCCACCTTAAGTGATGACTTTTACTTGCTGCTTATGTCATTCAAAGATAGAGTACCAGACCGATTTCTAACCTCAAGCCAATGTAAGTATCTCCTGCTTTTGAACTTAAAGAATTTTTTAAAATAGTATAAATAATGAATGAGGACTGAATACACATCTTGCTTACAAAAATCAGTGTCCATTCATACTTAAGAAGATAGAAACATTTTATAACTAACTACACATCACTATCAAAGAAGAAATTTCTCTTATAAACCAAGCCAGCTCTAGAATATCTATATTCCAGAAAGCTTGCATTCCTTCACAACACGGAAATTCTCATCAGAAAGTCGCTTCAACATACAAAAATTCTAAGATGACAGGAACTTGCAGACCACATACAACATGGCTATGGATCATCTTCCAGGCATGGTGTCATAGGTTGCAGTGTAAGATATAACCAGGTGTATTATTCCATTACCATCAGTTGGAACTGGGATGGGGATGTGATCTTCTATTGATAAACCAGCTGATAAGAAACTATCAAGAGCAGTTTCCTTATCTCTTCCATGACCCATCCTCCCTCCAGGGATAGATCTTCTGTTAATAGGCCATTAAGTGCCACTGATAAACTTCCATCATCCCATTGGGAAATGCTCCAGCCGGGGGGAGGAACCAAGCCCCTCTACCTGGA
Organism: Peucedramus taeniatus; assembly: GCA_013400575.1. Classification (NCBI taxonomy): domain Eukaryota; kingdom Metazoa; phylum Chordata; class Aves; order Passeriformes; family Fringillidae; genus Peucedramus; species Peucedramus taeniatus. Next base: position 189,250 of record WBNO01017200.1, read on the forward strand.
TAAAAAGTCTGAGACTTGAAACACCAGATAGCCTCTTTCCACTGGGCTCCCAGAGGAAGAACAGGCCCATCCATCACCACTGGACCTTCAGCAGAGGATTGCACCTTTTCTCCAGGACCACTGTTTCAACAGAGCCACAACTGCTACTCCAGGAGGACTGCAGCCACCATTGCAAGTAGACTGCTGCCAACACCCTGTCCAACAGGGCGTCAGGTTGTATTCTGACTTTGTCTGTGTTTTTTTTATTGCATGTATTTTGTTTCCTTTTTGTTTTATTTTCCCTTTTTCTAATAAATGGTATTTCTGACTTGGGGTGTCCCGCTGGTCTTGCTTCTCAAACCAGAACACATGGCCACTCTCTTTTTCTGTTACAGAAGAGGGAAATTCTAAAGCAAGATGTAATCAAGCAAAGAATCCAGAATGAGGAAACCACTGAACTGCCACCTCAGAGATTACAGAAGAGCATGACCACAATGGTACACAGAAAATAAAAATCTTAACTTACAAGAGAAAAAGTGAGGTAAAAATGATAGTGATATAAATGAAATTTTAGCATTTAACATATTTTTGAAGTACCAAGATTAAGCTCATTTGTCTTAAATTCTCCATCCAAGCAGTGTTTGCTACTTTTTGCCTTGTTGTATTATGCAAGATTATTTTTAATCAGAACCACAAATTTCTCATGTTCTGAGATGTTTCTCATCTCAGTGATGTCATGAGACACAAAGAAATAAACGCATAAAACTCACAGACTATAATCTTCAAAGAGTAACAGACATTCTTTACTTCTGAGTGGTTAGAAGCGTGCACTATTTCTTAGCATCAGTCCTAAAAGAAACAGCTAAGTCAGAAAAGCATTCAGCACACAGATCCATCTAAGTTTGGCATCTTTCCAGTGATTAATATAATTCTGACTTCTGCTGACAGAAGATCTGAAGACTCCTATCTTTAATAACAACTACCCCTTCCTATCTACCAGCGATAAATGTCACAAGGGTGCAACACAGCAGTTTCCTTTTTTAGACACTAGACAAAACCAGTGTATGATCATGACACTCATGTAAGATATTCACCGTTCCACAAAACACTGCACTTCTATTCAGTTAAACCTTCTCTTGATCCTCTTTAAGAAAGGTAGCTCTGCATAAAGACAGGTCAACTCTTTTCTGTTATATAAAGTTGAAGGTTAAAATGCGTAAGCTGATGTGGGAGACTATTTCCTGCTGAAAGAAAAGCCCTTTAAACACTCGAACCTCAAATCTAATTTGTCAGCTTATTAATGCTTCCATGCGTACTGCCAGTGCAAAGCCTCCTTCTGTGAAGTCACTGTTTTGGATAAATGGTTAATGCTACCTAGCAGAAAATTAGCATGACCTTATAGTAGAAGCAATCCAGAATTCAGTCACACATGTAAGCATTTAAAACTCCAAATTTTAGGTAAAAGACCAGACCTTTACCTTTAATCACATCTATCTGCTAAGCCGGAGGTGCCAATTGGACTTACGGTTATCAGTAAATGTGACCTACACTTGACTGACCTAAAGGAGGAAGTGCACCAAGGAAGAGTCACCCAATTTTTCTTATGCTCTTTCTAAAGGGTATAAAAGAAAAAAAATTGGCTCCACTGGAAACATAGTTCTTAGTTAAACCAGCCCTTTATATGCTTACTCTTAACTAACACCTTGTTTTAACAAGAGAGTGGGGTAAACTTTATTCAGTGACTGAAGCTATGCTACCAACTAAATTAAGGGGCAACACAGCTCATAATGAAACAAGCTCATCTGGGCCTCCCACTCACCACTGCAGAATCTAGCCCATAACACTGTTACTGGTGATGACTGGGTAGCAACCCCAAACTCAGCAACTCATCACTAGATGGTTACAGCATTTCCGGAAGACCTTCTGGGAAGAACTATACAGTTTAATTACAATACATTACCACCTGTAATAGGTGAATAAAGCAAGAACTGCCACAACAAAATCTACCTCTGAAGTGGTCCAGGCTTATGCAACAAATGCAGTTTAAATGTCTTCCAAAGCCACAGCCAAAGGCAAGTGGGACTTGTAAACACTCAAACAGATGAAACCGAAAGGGAAACTCAAAGGATTTTCCACTGAGCTTGGTTTGGAGCGAGTGGCTGTGTGGCACTTGGTTGCTGGCTGTGTTTAAACCACAACAGTGCATAAAAAAGGAAGGTGAGTAAAAAAGCTGTAATGCTGAAATTAATTATTCTGATTGTCATTAACTACCAATGAAATTTTTAGACGTATCCTCAAAGTGCACAGAACTCAGAGTCAATTCTTTCCAAAGAATGAGGCATAGACACACTGCACACACCAGGAGACATCAGTGCTTCATCTTCTCAGGAAAGAGATATTTTACTGTTAAGATTTTGATCCTTGGACTTATTTTTAAAACTATTTAACGTTTTTGTTACTTTCAACAAACAAAATGAAACTTACTTCCTGGTAAGCAAACAAAAACCACCTCAGTGTTTTGTTTGGTTCTGTGGTTTTTTTAGGTTGTATTCTCTGGCTAAGTTCCATGTTCATAATTTAGGAAAATAACCTTACCCTACATCTGCACAAAGCCTCAGTCTGCAAGACACAGCACACAGATTAATAAAGCTACCCCATGTAAAAAAACCCAGAAAAACAAAAAAAAACCTCTACTTTGCTGCTAGAGCATGCTTTTAATGATATTTTGCCTGGAAGAGAGGTCCCTTTTACTGTGAAATGGACTTTAAAACCCTGTCAAGATTTTTAACAGCAAAGAAAAATAATTCATAATGGTGATGTTCATTCTATAATAGTATTTTAGATCAAAGCCTTCTTCCTAAAGGGAGCTCCTGAAATAACCAGATCTGCCCATACATTCAACAGAAGCTACTCCAAGCTTTTACTTCACAAACGAAGAAAATACCAGGCAGCAAACCTACAGCAGGTTCTCACTTCTTTCATACTGCACTGAATGATAATAATGTTTAAAGCCTCATTAAAAACTCCACAAGTGTTAAATACAGAATGTGAATGTCAGTTTAATAAACAGTCAACTTCAGTTAGACCATCTCTGAACTAGGTTTTCACTTCCATTTTAAAACATCAAAGAAAATCAAATTTCAGGGCATTTTCTTTATGTCATTAGTATTTCTGAAGGTAGCATGCAGAGCAGTAGCTTTTAAGCCTAAATTCCTCTACAGTCAGAAAAGCCCTTAGTCTGACCCTCAAGGCACTGCACTAGGATTTGTCACAATTTGTGACCCAGCTATGTTAATCACGCTCCTTGGCAAGTAGAAACCCACAAGTCCTGAACCAACTTTTAACACCAAAGTTTTAGCACTTGAAATTTTGAGAAAGGCAAATTACACAATTCCATCTCTTTATCCACATTACCATTTCTGTTAAATCAGAATTTGTTCCCTTAAATCCATGAAGGAAAAAAAAAAAAAGCATCATTCTATTCACAATTCAATACAGCTGTGTATGACTGGCTTCAGCCCCAGGCCACAAGCCAGGAACTTCTGAGTTCAAGTCTGGCTCTGCCTCTGACTTTCTGTGTGGCCTCTGGATTTCTCTGCTGCTCCTCTAACGTCTGTACACTTACCTTACAGAAAGGCACTTGCTTTGTTTGTGCAGGCTTTTCCCAAACACAAAACTCGAACTCACTTTGAGAGCCATTTTTATTGTGTATTGAACACCTATGTCCTGCCAAGAAGTCTCTACCTGTCAGTTGATACCTGGTGGTTTTTAACTGTAGTAACTGCCAACACGCACTTATTACATTTATGCATACACACACCCATATCAGACACACGCAAATATAACAATATGTAGTAAGCTGGAAAATAGACGATTATTTCAAAGTTTCTTAAGGAACAAGATGAAAAAATGAAATTGAGTTACATGCTATAATTCAACTTACAATGAAGAGCAATCTGCAACCTTGTTCTTTTTAATTCACTGATCCACTGATGAATCCCGTTTTTAACAGCTTAGCATGAAACAAATGGAGCAAGCAATGCTCAAGATAAAATGATCACAACAACTAACATTTAGAATATTACCTAAACAATAGAAAAATGGCCTAAGAATGTAAAAGGGAAGAAGCTTAACCAAGTTATCCAACACTAACCAAAGCATCATTTACAAGGTAAGTTTTTTTTTTAAGAAAAAGATCAAGAGAAGTTACATAAATTTAAGTTGACCCTATACTTGGCAAGTCCATGGTAGGAGAGTCTCACTTCATATTACCTGGACTGAAGCAGAACAGAACAGAGACTGACACAGCCAACCTCAGCTTTTTCTGAGCATGAAACAGCCAAATACAGTTCATCATCTTTGAAACAGTCACCTTTAAATTCACATCTGGGAAACAATCTTGTCCCCAAACCTTTATCAAGACAGACTAACTTTCTAAAAATTAACCTGTTTGGTTTTAATGGCCCAACTACAGCAAGCTAGCTTAAAGAACTCTGCACCTGAGGCTTTAGGGTACATTAAGCTGCAAAAGTAAATTCTAGACCCTCAAAGCTTAGCTTTTGTCTGCTTTTGCCTCTTTCATCTTATTATACCTAAAATCTGGTAAAACCATACTTCCTACAGTTTTTCTGTGTCAGGATATATATTTTATAATAAATGGCAAATGTAGTGCAAAACTATATCCTAATTAACAACACAGCAGAGTTAATTCGATGCAGAATAATGTGTTATTTTGTGATAAAAACAGCCACTCAAGGACTTAATCAGAAGTCACCATTCCAGAACAGCTACCATGCAAGATGAGGTGGTTAAATGCAAATTCAGATAGCTTTTGCACAAGAAGACTAAACAGCTTCCAACAGCTGAAAAATTATCTGCATGCAAGACTTAGGATTCTCCTATCTCAGGTCACTTACTAAGCCTTCCTACTATAATTCAGAGGCTTTCAAAACATATCTGCCAATTAAGAAAAGTTAGGAGAAACACCTTATTGAAGAAGTACACGTAACCAAACTTACTCCACCCAGATGAGATTTTGTTTATATTTCCCACACCATACCTCCATCAGTGTGTTTCCATCGGACAAAGCAGTCACGAATGCTACAGCAAGGCCAGCATACTGGTTAGCAAGTGTTCCTGCCAAGGTGATCTAGATCTGCTCTGAACAGAATTACAGAACACAGGCAAAGACAAAATCAAACAAAAATAACCCTAATGCCTTGTACTCCTTCTCTCTCTCAGCACTCCTTGTCTAGTTGATACGTATCAAGCAGATAATGTGAAGATTACCTGCAAAGGAACAAAAATCTTGACTCTGTAACACAAGGCTATTTCATTTTAAATTCCCATTAATATTGCTACAACTGACTTCTGTAGCACCAACTGGAACCTTCTTTTATACTAGGCTGAAAAAACCTTTAGGGGTTTTACTTCAGGTTAACCAAGCATTTTTAGAGGCAATTTGAACCTAGCCCACATTTAGGTTCCAACCAGTGCACATGAACTTGTAATGACATCCACAAAGAAAAACAGTGCTAGATATAAAATGACATATATATAACCTCAACAGGACATCCTCTATTTCCATGTCCTATATTTTTAACCAGTTTTAAGTGCATTATTTTGTATTTTTCTAATATTTATCATAGAAGAGCCCTTAACTAAAACGGCAAGGTAATAATGCTTATAGTACCCAAGTAAAATCTAACAAAATAGGGAAGGTTTATTTATACAGTCTTAACTAGGGTATAGAAGAATTCATTTAAAAAAATTCACATGGGAATGAAACAATCTACTGTTTTCTGCTTTACAAGACAACTGGTTTTCAGTGTACATAGGAATAAGCTAGGAAAAAAACATGTGCTAAGTTCTGGTACCTTCTGCCCTCTCTTCCCCTGCATATATAGAAGGTAGCCATTTTCACTATTATTGTCCTCAAATTCTCTAAGAAGCAGAACAGCCTGGAAAAAAATCCAGCAAGAGCTACCAGATCAGAATTTCCAAGCATTATACTACCAAAATTCCCCTGTATGTTGTGACCAAATCATCCTCCCTATGAATTGTTCAGCAAAAGGCTGAGCACAAACATGCTGTATATTTAGCGGGCAAAGTGATGTATCAGAATATTTCAGTTTCACTTTAGTCGACAAAGTTCTCAGTGGTAGCCAATCTCTTGCCAAAGAAAGCTGTTTTTCAGTCAAGTATATCTAGAGTACCAACACAGAATAAGAACCATGTGTTTTAAATCAGACCCTGAACATGGCATGATTGCTTAAGCAAAATTATATACAATTAAAAATATAAATGCTAATACAGAAGCTGCAACAAGAGCACGAACGCTGCTACATTAGCACCCTAATATTAAGTTACAGTATCTTCTACTACCAACACTAAAATTCAAACCAGGGGGGAAAAAGTGGAAGAAAATACTGAGGACTTACTTTAAGGAAGGTTTAAGTGACACAGGACACTGCATCCTGGAAAATTGGATAGCTCAGGCACAACCAAGTTCACAAATATACAATGAACCAGAATGACAACACATTTGTGTATATTTGCCACAGAGCACATGTAAAATGGGACAATTAAACTCAACTCTAATTAATGGTTAAGTGGCATTAACAGATTATACATTTAACCATTCCTATTTTCATATAGGTCAACCAGCTCAGAAAACTCAGAATCTTCAAAAGCCTTTTTAAAAACCCCAATTCTAGCAATGTCACTGGTGCTTTAAGTCTTGCCATTTTCCTACATACAAGGAGGCTGTGCCCAACAGCCACTGAGATTACAAGTGGACAGCAGATTTATGACTATGTTATTCAGCAAATGCTGTGCTTAAAAAGGGAGAAAAAAACCCATTGAGAATACCAGACGTAATTTCCCTGTTGTTTTGTTTTTTTAAAGAAATACTTCTTCTCTGATTCAGAAATTAAGGCAATATTCTGCTTTAGTTCCAATTGGTTCAGATGCTATACTCAGACATGTACTTCAGGAAGCCTTAACTCTACATCTGCTAAGCACACTGGAAAAGTTGAACATGCTTCCCTTATAATTTTAGCATGCGCAGTGGAGTTTCATGTAATTTTAAGGAACTAAAAAAGAATGGTCATCTTGATTTAAAAAAATTCATGTCTTTCTGCTTTTTAGTTGCTGAAGTAACTATTCAAAGCACACCCAACTACGATGGAGCTCTATGTCAAAATGATGCTCTTCTAAAACAAATTAGACAACTAATTCTTTGTTTGCAGAGAATGTATCTATAAAAACAAACATAAAAACCTTAAGTGTTTTTTCGCTAGACTATCTCCCTGTAATATTTCTTTCTGCTCTTACTGGAGCTACCTCAAAATTTATTGATCTCCCCCACTGTTAAAATGTGGCCTCACACATCCCATCCTAAGAGAACAACTCCCCTGCTGGCATGAAATCAAACACAATTGTATCTTGATGCCCTGTTTCAGTTTTGCTGTAGTAAATTCCAAGGTCACATTTCACTTCTAAAAGTCTCAATTTAACACACGTTTTTATTAATATAAACATGCTTTGTACTTTTAAGAATTTTTCCACCTATCAGTGTCAAGGTATTTTAGGTTATTTTCTCTGCCTAACATACAAACATCCATTTAACTGAATTCAGACACAAATGGTAGCATTTTAAGGAGCAGTACTCAACTTTCATTCTTATCAACTGTGGTATTTAACAAAACTGCCCTCACTAGTTTATCTCCAGCTGTATTAGCACACACTTTTCCATGGTGCTTAACCCATTTTTGTTTGTTCTGCCTTTAAAGTACATCTCGTGTTTTATTAATCTATCTCCTCTTAGGTGTCTGAAAAAACTCCAAGGGTTGTATCTCGTGTTATGTTTTCCCACATGAATAAACAGGCTAATTAAAAGCAGTCCTTAAAGTACAATATTTTGAATGAGAAGTCCTTCAATTTACTCAGGCTGTAACACCTAAATGTCACATCAACCAGTTCTTAAGACACAACTTCTCAGAAATTATTAAAAAATATACAATTGTAGTAACAGCAATAAACTAAACTATAATGCCAGCATACTGTATACAGACAGGAAAGCAGCCTTTAAAATGACAATATCCATTAACCTTAGGAATTCCCTTCAGAAGTGTGCTAATGGCACAAAAAAAACCCCCAAAAACAAAAAAAACCCACAAACCCAAACAAAAAAAACAAAATACAAAACAAACAAAAAAACAACCCCAAAACAAAAACAAAAAACAAAAAAAACCCACAACCTCACAAAAACCAAAAACAAACTCTGCTCACACCAAAAACAAACAAACAACACCCCCAAAAAATCAGGGTTTGCATATATTTATGCTGCTCCCAGAATATATGTTCTGTCTCAGCAAGAAAAAAAACCCCAAACCCACCAAAACAAAACAAAACCCCAACCAAACAAAAACAAAACACAAAACTCCCTGTTCTTTAGTAGGAAGCCTATGGGTAAAGGAGAACTTAAGCAGTGACAAGTGCTAAATGTACAGCTCTGGAGCTGGAATCACAACAACAAAATAGAAATATTCTCAATATATAGTATTTATCTCCATGACAGCTCCACATTTGCCTTCAATGCTGAAAGGGCCAAAACTGTTATCTTGACATCCAACTTTAAGTGACTTGCTTGTCCAATATTTGAAATACGGCACATGTAATCATACCATGTAAGACTGCTAATGCCAGCATTACATTAGCAACTAAAGATTTCAGAAGATATACATCTTTGTATTAATCTAACCTGAGTTTTACATCATTAATTCTGGAGCAATAATGTTAGCCCAATATTTAAAGTTAAGCTGCTTGAAATCTAAGATAACAACACCAGAACACTGATACTCACATCTGATTCCCTTGACAGGACATGAAATACAGGTCCTTGGAGCTAAACATCCTATGTATCTTATTTTCTGGCCTCAAATCCTGAGCTGTTTAAACAGGAAACCAACACTTAACAAGGTGAAACAGCTCTTGTGAAGGCAGTAGATGGTTTCTTAATCAATTAAAGCAAAAAACGCCTGAAACCTCAGTTCAGGACTACCAGCTGAAGAGAGCACCAAGGGTGCAGCTTCCAAGAAATATTGTTCAAAATAAACTGTAAATTAAACTTCTCACCTTCCACCTTGGTCCAAAAGGAATGTAGATCCATAATGACCAGAATTAAAGAACTCTGCTTCAAGATGCAAGACAAGTTTCTAGAGGGGTACTAGCAAAGTTGAGGATAAAAATTCTCTTCCAGAAATACTCTTTCTATGGATTTTTTTGCTCATAGATTTCAATGCTTCCTCCTCTACTAAGCCACCTATTAATAAGTAAGAAACAAAAATCTTAAAAAGGTTAAGTTCAGCTGAAATCAGCTGGCAAAGACTGCATGATCTCACAAAGTTTCTTTTTCTTCCTTCTCAGCAGGAGAGAAAGACGCTAAAAGAAAAGCAACTGAAACTAAGCATACTGATCTTTTAGTCGCTTGTTTTCCCTGAATTTTTTCCCATTAGAACTGCAGACTCCTGTATATTGAAGCTCAATGGTAATAAGGCTGTTCTTGTCAATTATTTCCTCAAGAATCTCTTAGATGTAGTACAAAAATCTCCAGGGGTTCTGCTGACTACAGACTCCACTGTAGCTTTCAACCTACTAAAACAGTCTGCTTTGGAAAGGGACTGATTCCTGTAGATACCAACAACAACTGACATGCAAATGCAACAGAAAAATTTAATAAAGCTTCTGAACTCAGCATCGTCACTGTAAACTGAACGAAGCAAAAAAAACTTCCCCTGCCCCCATGGCTCTGTAAGCTTCAAACTGATCTAGAAATCGCAACTCAAGTCGGGTCTCTCAAATTAAAGTGTTTTGTTCCCGCTGTACTGCAGGAATGCACCGAATACAAACAGTGTTGTGAATTGCCCAGATTTACACTTAAAATCCTATGCTGCACAGACTGCACAGTCCTCAACACACCCTGCAGTGAGATATGAGGGGTCAAAAGCATATTTATAAGAGGAATTATTTTAATTGGTCTTTCCTATTCACAATTGCAGTCTCACAAAGCTGCTCAAATGTTTGACAGACTCCTCATTGGAATGATTTCTATTATTCTCAATAGCTGCCTTTTGTCTGACCCACAGCAGCTTCTGTAGCTAGGAGCAATTGCAGTTATTGGGAACCACCCTGTATTCCATCACCTTAATCATCAAGCTATATGTGCAAACATCTACACATTCTGCAAGTGTGTAACGTAGGCAGTAAGGCATGAAGGCAAAAGAACACACAGAAAAGGCAAGTACTGTTCTGAAGTGCAAATTCTGGGAAGACTACATCCTACAATACTGCCAGCTCAGGACACAACTTGGGTTTTCTTTACTTCCTCAGGTCAGCCATCCCATTCTACAGAATTATCACATAAACTGCAGTAACTGATGTTTCTGTCCAGTAAGCACCAAATCTGAGAATACTCCTACTTCAGACTGCATTTAAAAACAGTTCTAATGTCTAATTATTGTTTGTCAATCAACAGGTAGATTTAACATATTCTGGCTACATCCAGATCTCCACTGAGCCCAAGAAGGTTTTGAATAACAAAAGCCATCAGGGTACATAATGTCACAAGATACAGAACGTTTTTATAGCATTTCCTCAGATACCTGCCAGTAACACGAGGGTGGAATCTAGTAAGTTCATTAACCCTAAGCAAAGGGCATGTGTTACTTCATGTATTAACTGGGTTATCCATTACTATTAAACACTTAATGACCAAAATTATCAGCAAAATACACTGTAAACTTTGAGCAGAGTACTCTCTTGGCTTCCTCTAATTTAAAATGAAAAAAAGAAAACTCCATAGGCACCATCTCTTAATTCCCATGAGAAACAACATACTGCAGAATTATTTTGAATAGCCAGTGCAGAAAAAAAAGTCCCAATATGTACAAGACTATAACAACAACAGCCACATACATTTTCAAGAAGCTTATTGAAATCTCTCTCCTCCATTTGTGTTTAACTGTATGCAAGGCCACAAAAAATATAAAATATGAGCCATCTTGTAGGTTTACAAAGTTGACCTGCTAACCACAATCATTACACTACCACACTGCAATGTGGAGTACATTCACAGGATTATTTGCAGTATTATCTGCTCCTTACATGTGCAGCTACAAAAAAAATATCACAATGCAATGCCTGTGAGGAAGGGGTGAAGTATAATGTATACCACCACAGAATTTTTTTCATTTAACCCCACAGAAAGGAGGATTACATCACACTCTTACAATGCAGGAGGAGGGGCCTGTTCTCAGAAAGCAAGCTCCAGCTATTTCCCTTTAATTTTCTGCTTGGTTCTGGAGAGAGTTGCAAAAATAACTCGGATTTAATTTTTTAGCAACACAGAGGGCTGGGGGGGG
>WBNO01017200.1:210287-223373 GCA_013400575.1 Peucedramus taeniatus
TTTGTTTTTTTTTTTTTTTTGTTTGTTTTTTTGTTTTTTTGTGGCTTCCTTTTTTTTTTCTTAACAGTTGGTCAACTGGCTTCTGTTTCTTTCCACATATTAAGAAAATACTTGCAAAACAGCAGTACACTAAGCTGTAGGTTAGCTGAGGTGTATGAAAGGCCTGTATTTGTTCATGGCTTGAAAGGAAAAAACAAAAAAATCACTGAGGATATGAAATATAGAGTCTTAAAAATCATTAAATGACACTTGAAAACCTTTCCAAGTCTAACTTTCAGAAGCAAATGCCTAATTTTAGAATATTTTTGCTCAGAATACTCAGATAAGAGTCTTCCTGTGGGTAATACTTATAATTTTAAGTACAAAAACTTTAAAACATTTAAGTATAACACTAAACTGGTAAAATAGAAGACAATGGAAAATAAAAGAAAATGAAACTTTCACCATTTCAAAGTGCTTGTGTATAAATTCTACATATTGTTCAGAAGTACTACATTGTAAGGGTATAGGTCAGCTTTTATAACTTTGTTGACTTACAAGTGACAGCTAAAACACAGCTGCCTCTATAGATACAGATTTTGCTCCTGTCTCATTCATTTCTACCCACTCAATTGCAAAACAAAGGGCAAATATTTTCCCTATGCCTCAGGGCCCCATTAAACACACAGGCAGGCTTGCCTTCAAATGCAAACTTATCCTGTCACTCACTCCACGGATGGACTAAAACCATTTGTACAGTATGAAGGTGATGAAAATATTCCTTAATCCTTAGCTGGACCAGTTTTCATTTGGTTTTAGTCTAATGGTCTCCCACCCTTAAATACCCTATCAAATCTCTAAGGGTATAAAAGAAAAAAGCTAGACCTTTCCTACTCACATGCTGGTATCAGAGCAAGCCTGAGTTACCACTGGGTCTGAAGCACAGTCTGGCACACTAACAGAACCGCAACAGCCTGTGACAGAGATGTCTGCTACGGCCAACACAGACATCCCACATCTCCCGGTGGTGACTTGTTAGGATCTTGGGCAGAGGACTTAAATGTTTGGGGACATTTCTTTAATGGGCTATTTATGCTACACACAGAGAACAATCTGCAATATAAAAACAGCCATGCCTTTATTTAATTCTGGAATGTAATTCAAGAAATAACTTGCCATTAATTTCACAGAATTTGGGTTGATATGCAAATTTAGGTACCTGAAATCTGAGTTGATACTCTAAATTAGGATTTGGATACTACTTTGAAAATCAAAGCATGGATCTTCTGACAAAAACCAACCTCTGCTGAGGTCAGTACAGTCAGTAAATTTAAAAAGTGTAATGGAATTCAAGGCAAGTCTCAATGTCTTCTGTAATACTGAATGTCCTTAAAACATCAAACAAAGCCCCTGTTACACAAACTTTTAGCTAACTGTTTACTTTAAATTTGGTAAGAACAATGTTTTATCCCAAAGGAACAGAAACTATGCTAGGGACCTTTGTGGAATTTCAACTGTTCAAAAGAACAGTGCGGTAGTTCATAACAATGTCTGTCATTCTTACCAACCTAACCAGACAACTTCAGGATATACCACTGCAGCCTTTTTATATTTTCAGCAACACCATGAAAAAGTAAGATTGGTTCTTTTGTGCCATTAAAGCAGCGATGTTTACATGTGCCCCTGACATAGCAGGCTGCTGAAAACAAAGACTGGTCTGTAAACTGGCTTCTTGATTTCACTTAGTTTTCACACAGCAAAACTAAGCCAGGGAGAGGGGGGAGCTATTCTGCTGCATAAGTGAGCACAGAGGTGAGTTTTAATGAAGACTGGGCCACGTTCAGACACATACATTCAAAGATGAAAGGTAATGATCATAAAGTCTTACTGAATATTAGGAAATTTTCTTCACTGTGAGGGTGATTAATATTGCAACAGACTGTCCAGAAAAGATAAACCTGAGAAGCCTGATAGAACTTAGAAGATAAATTTAACCTTCAAATCTGCCCCCCGCTTTGGGCATGCTATTGGACAAGATGACTTTTGGAGTCTGTAATTCCTGTTTCCAAGTTAGGCCAATTTAGCTACTACTTTCTTATAACTGTAGTGTCACACAAATCCAGGAAGACATTGGACCTTCCTGCTAAAATGTCAAAGAAAAATAAAATACTATTACCAAATGTTAAACAATTTTGAGATGCTCAGTGGTTCCAATCTCATACTGGCATTACTGCAATTTTGGAGGGTTTCATTAAAAACACTTGCCTCAGAATCTGTACATTAAACTATCAAGCCAGGGAAAAGCATATTCAGTAGATCTAACCAATGACACTTTCTAAATTACAGAAATGATCTTGTTTTGATACCTTTCTTACAATGTGAATCACTTCCAGATGTACAAATTATCAAGACAGTTGAAGACTTTTCTCTCCCATCACTACAAAAAAGCAGGCAGGGAATAGCCAGCTGAGGTACTTCAAACAGCAGTAGCAGCTTGGCTTACTTTCCTACTAAATATGAGTATGAACTTGGCTCACTTTTTGTCTGAATAGCTACTGTCAAACAGACCTCTCCATGTGTCAGTTAGGAAGAGTAAAACATTTACATTTATCTTATAAAAAGGAGTAGTTTTTCATTACCCAGTCCCTTTCACTCATTAGGGTGCATACATTTCTGGTTGTGACAGCAGGTGGTAATTTATTAGCACAAGCAGAGTTGCTAATTAATGCTGCTAGAGCTAGGAGCAGAACCTCAATTTAAGGACTTCAGCAGAATTCTTTTTCCCACCCCTGTATCTGCTCCGTGCTCATCAACAGAAGTTTCACTGTTTTGGAAAGATGTTTCTGGATCACATTTGCCTCAATCTTTGCTCCAGCAGCAGCAAATTAAAAGCCCTATTACAACTGATAAGGGTACAATAGGCTGCTGCCATGCAAAATATAAGTATTTTGTGGGGGGAGATAATATTTACTCCCTAAGCATGCCAGTTCAGGTCAACCTCTTTGTAATGGATGAAAATATGAGAGAATACCTCTAACAAAATGTACACCTGTAATTAAGCATAAAGACATCTTTCTCCATTGGGAAGGAAGGAGGGAAATGGGTTTCTTACCAAACATATTAGCCACATAACAAAATAATGTGACCAAGCCTAACACACAGTTATATCCCATACCAGACAGCTAAGAAGGAAGAAGATTACAGAGTACATAAAAACTGAGAAGTAACAATTTATCAAGGAGTCACTGGCCATCAGCCAGAGCAGGAGCACAGGGTGAGACAGCCACGATTCCCTCCAGCAGTCCAAGCAGCCTCACTTCTTCTCAAGTTCAGTTTTTAGCAAAAATCACTTGAATGCTGCACAACCATGACACCTTTGTGACACATGCACTGCACATAAACTGCAAATCTTTCACAGGGCTCAGATGACTGCCCATTCAATTTCTCACTTGTACTAAGGATTTTGAATGGGTAACTTCCTCATAATTAGCTTAAATTGAAATAAATTATACCCATGTTATAAAAGATCAGCTGAAGATTTTTGAATACCTTGTATACAGTTTAACCAGGTAAATCCTTCCCATAAAGGTGACACGTATCAGAAGACAGCATCTCTCAGGTATCACCTACAGTTCAATTAAAAATCTTAAAATGCTGTAACTTCAGTATCTGTCCAAAAGAACTGCCCATTACAGCAGAAAAAAAGGCTCACAATATTGCAGCAGGGCTGTTTGTTGTTGGTGGGTTTGTTTGCATTTTTTCTGTATGTGTTTGTTTAATACTAGATGGCAAAAATGCCAAGTTTTTATCCCCAAGACAAACTGGGGAAATAATCTGTTTCATAAAGTGCCAGAAATCATCCATGGATGCTGTCTCCTTGTATTTAGTTTTGAAGCTATCCCTTAGCAAAGGAAATTTCACATGAAACCCGGGCTAGGTAAAAACTATTGTGTTCATTGAAAGTCTCTCCTAAGCATCTTCTTATTTCTGTTCTTTCATTGTCCAGTAAAGCTTTGAGCCCATTGAAATGCAGATAAATAGTAAGAAATTTGCAGGGCTTTCCTGGGAAGTCAACACTGGCAGACTGCTCTGAAACTCTGGGGCAAGTTCGCTCCCTTGCTGAAACCATACATTCTAAACACTTCCTCAATAATCTCAGTGCAGAGCTACTCAGATCAGGCTGCATAACGAAAGGCAATTAAATTACAATGGCCAACTTTCCTGAAAAGTAAATTAGAAGTAGCCAAAGAAAAAACATTTCATCTGCATAGCTGTAGAGGCAGTAAATTCTACTAAGTCTAATGACAGCTGGAAATGGAAGGAAGTGTCTTCAGTGGATCAGCTATTTCTGTAGAGAACATCTGACTCTACATTCAAACTTAGAATCTACCTTTCACTAACAAGCTCCAATTTTATTTCAAACCAACTAGGAGGACAACAGTAGACATGGGTACACCAAATCACAGAATGACTGCAGATGGATGGGATCTCTGAGACCATCAATCCCATGCCTTTGCTCAAAGCATGGTTAACTAGAGCAGGCTGAAGCAGAATTGGGGTTGTGCTCAGCTGAGTTTTGAGTCACTTAAAGGGCTATGAAGGCACAACTTCTCTGGGTAACCTCTTCTAAAGGTCTGACCATGTTTAACAGTAAAAAAAGAACATTTTTTTCCTTGTGGTTGAGTGGTGTTTCCTGTATTTCAGTTTATACCAGCAGCTTCTTGCCTCTCCACCAGGCAGCAGGCTCTTCACTGTGAAGAATTTGGCTCAGTCTTCCTTAGTCTCCTCATCAGATATCTATACACATGGATAATAAGATCCTCCCCAAGTTTTCTTATCTCAAGGCTAAACAGCCACAGCTTTCTCTGTTTCCCCTCTGTCAAATGCTCCAGAGTTCCTCTCTGTGCTCTTTCAAAAACTCAGTCCACTATGTTGATGTTCAGCTAATCCCCATTGCAAGTAAGTAATAATACAAAGAAGTAATTTCAGATTTTTTTCTTCCTTCTCTTACAACAAGAGTAAACTCTGTCAAGACAGACAATTTTGTTAGTTACCTGAAAATTTGATACTGTGGCTAGAAAAAGATTCAAGTGATTGATTTAAATTTAAGAGCAATACCCACAATTGAATTTTGCTGGCATTATGCTACTAGTTGCATAAAACAACTACCTTCAACTCTTTGTTGCATTACTAAAATTGCAGCTTTAGACTTCGATCAAAATATTATTAAAAATGATACTCCTACAGCAGAATCTGTATGACAAGGTTCCAGATGCCACCTGAACACAAGCTTATTAGTTAAAAATTAAAAATACTGCCTATCACTAATCTCATATTCTTTAATAACCAGAGTTTTCAAGAAGATAGATAATGTTTTAAGCCACTTGAAAAGCTCCAGTTAAAAATCAGATCAACTCTAAAGTAATTCTAGTTTCCACCTGCACTTAATATAAGACACCTAAGAAACACAAGGCTATGGCAAATCCACTACAACATCCCTCATATTACTCACTATAATAATGTATTTCATTAAACTATTAGATATATAAAGAAACAATTCAGGAGAGCAGAAATCTAACTCCTAATTTTTATTTCTGCTCAAATTTTTCTTCTGGAACTTTCTGAAAGTTTCTACTTCAACAACTTTTGTATCTCTTGGTACCACAGTAAGTTGTTCAGTCTGAAGAGACAGAAATAACAACAATTACTTTGAGAAGTTTGGCTCATGTCCATGATGGAAAAATGTACATGTTCAGCACTAGAACTCTGCTGACCTCAACTTGCCTACCTCAGAAATTGTTTCTCACTGTCACAGATGCAGTGCACTTACAGTTGCCAGCTTATCTAGGAGGCAAAGTAGACATTCACCCCAAGTCACATCCCAGCCCTTCTGCAACAAGTGTAGTGCAGATCAACAAGAAATTCTCATGAGGTGACATCCAATTAGGCTTAGGAAAAAAAAGAGTTCTGTGATCTAGATTTTCCAGAGACCACCTTCTTGCTTGCTCCAAATGACAGGAAAAGAAAAAATTAATTATGGTATCAAAACTGAATTACCATTGCATTACCTAATGAAAAGAATACGGAATACAACCGTCACTGAAGAACTTCTAGGACAAGGCTCTGTTCTTCCTATCTGAACAAAAACCCAGGGAAAAAGTCCAACCAGTACTGGATTTCAGTTTGAAATCATATGAAAAAGCCTTTTCCTAACAGAAATCAGTCATTTTCTTCTCTGATCAAGCTGCTTTCCCTAAAGCGCTGTGTACCAGCATCTTATATTGCTCATCCTCAGAAGAACACTTTGTTTGTAATTTTTGATCCTTTATTAAAATGCATTCTAAAGAAATAAGGCTCAAAGAGGATCAATCTGCCATATGCACACCAAAAGGAAGGCCCTGGTTCTTTCATATTTCACATTATTTCAGTGAAGAGCAGCTGTATAAAAACTTCATGTACAAACTCACTATGTCAGTGCCAAGCTTCCAGAATGACTATCCCTTTTACAACCATTTCTGATTCATGTGTTGAAATTGCAATGCATATTTCTATGCTTTTACATTTAAGGCAAATCAACATCCTGCCTCTTTTTTTTTTTTTCAGCCACTATCCTCCATTATATATACATGGATATTTAAGGAACCAAAAGGGTGAGCACCAAGCAATCAACCAATGCTCCCAGCACGTTTAAACGAGAGTGCTTCACACCATTTACTAAGGGTAAGGCCCTTTTTAAATAAACGCATGACTCACTGTTTGTTTTCTTCACCAGGAGGTGGAGTCTTGCCATGCCCCTCCATTACAAAATCCTCATGTTCCATCTGCAAAGGCAAGCATTGCAGGTCAGAAATCGGTGGAGCAAAACGCACATCACCTAAAGTGGCCCTTTTCATATGCAACAACTCAAAACAGCCACTTTATCACAGTGGCTGGTCCAGAACAGATCATGTAGTTTCTTAGCAACATATGTACATCTCCAACCCCATTGCTATGGTATCATTTCATAGCACAAATTTCAGAAAAATCTTGCAAGGGAAAAATAATGGTTTAATGGCTATAGCAGAATACTATCAGTGAAGGTACATAGATTTTTAAGTTCTGCTCTGTTAAAGGCTTCCCTTGCCATTCTAAGTATTATTTCTACCACTTCTTCCCTACGTATAAAGCAGGAATTAAAAAAACGTTTATCAACATCTCCGGAAAAAAATTAAAATTTTAGAAGAAACTTATTAAGCACAGAAAGAAATTGCTGCAAAAGCAGAGTACTTCTTGTGAAAAATAACTTTTCTTTGAAAAAAGACTTTAACCACACACGCAGCCTAGTTAGCAGGGTAAAAAAGAGGCCTAAGGAAACCTCAAATAGATGCTGTTCCAATGACAACATAAGGTAGGCATTTCCTTTGGCTCTCTTGTTAGAAGATTCCAAGGGCAGTAAGGAAGTTTTATGTTAATTGTTTGCTTTTAAAATATCAGTGTTAGCACAGATTTTCAGTAATTTCGTTGGAGAGAAAGAATTACATTATATTTGCTCATTCATTAATTATGCACTCTTCATTTAAACATTTAATTCAGCCAGAAGTTCTTGCACATGTAGCAAAACATTCTTCTCTTTATATAAAAATTCAACACATGCAATTAGCATTTTATATAAACATCCAGATACCGTTAGTAATGTTCTACTTCATGTGAAGCCAGCAAACACATCACACTGCAATAGTCAGTAAGGCACACAACAAAGAAATGAATCATAATCACACACTAATCCATGCTACTATATTAAACTGGAAAGAAGAGAGAAGCACTATTCAGTCAGTTTAGATAACACAGCTTAGTCAGTCTTTGAAGAGGCAAAACCCCCCCAAACCAAACCAAAATCCATCAGCCACTTCCCCTCGTGCCCCTGCCCTCCCCACGAAAGAGTCAAGTTTGTTACTCATTTGTTCATTAATATTTTTGTCTGGTCAAAAATCCTTTCAAAACCCCGAAATCTGCATATTGACATCTAACAAGGATATAAGAAATTATGTTATTTGACTGCCCAGGCACAGCCCTAAGCAAAACCATGAACAAACTGACAAAGTGGAGAACTGTAAGGTGCCAATGACATCCATAAGACAGACAGTCAATCAAATATGTGTAAATTCACATTTGTAAACATGTACCCCCATGTCTCCCAGTCCAAATAGTATTTTCATGTAAAAACAATGTTTGAAAACAAGAAAATTACTATTTACAGTTATTAAATAACTTGGACTTTTATCTATGTATTCCCACCATATCAGACACACAAATCTATTTGTACTTCAGTACATATCTGATTCACAAGAGCTCTAATAGCTGAACCTGTCTAGCTAAAGTGAAAGACATCCATTCCACTTAATTCTCTTGTTGAAAATGCTGAAACACCAAGTGTGTCAATGGATAAAAGAGTTACAGATTTGTGGCCACACTGCAAAACAGCATGGTTCTGTAAGTGAGAGTAAATGTTTAAGAATTACTCTTACACAGGAGGTATTTTAGCCTGTTGCTGATATGTGACAAGTACAATTCACAGGAATGGTAAGCAAGGGAATAGTTTGTGGCCAGTACTGCGAAGATGAAATGCAGCCTTTGGGAGTAAAAAGGCACTACATACAGCATATTTAGTGCTAAACTAACAAGATTCCCATATAAAACAGAAATTTAATATAATGAAGCTATAGAAACGGAGGTATCATAAAAAAAAAAAAAAAAAGTAGGAATGGGAAATTACTTTATTAGATGATAATCAGGAAATCTGAGAACTGGAACATCTTGTAGACCACCACCAGAACAAGTCAATCACTGAAGTAGTGCTGATAGAACTGTTGCTTTATTATGCATTTTATATGAAGAACACTAATGACATTCCAGTTCCAGCATGCTTGTCTATCAAAGTTTCATTTCAAGGAGAAGTGGGCAAATAATGACAAATAACAAAGGACCTGAGCTAAGAACAAGATTGTTGGTTCAGGCACAATCTCTTAAAACTAGAGAACCCCATCTGCTTTAAGAAATGTTAAATCAGTTTGATGTACTCCAGACAGTAGACAGAAGTACCTGAAATTACTAAAATGTGCATTATAAAAGAACTGTAGAAGATATGGTACAACGGCACAGACACTCACAAGAAGTTCACAAAAAGAAATTAATCACTGACTGAAGAAGTACTCAGGAACACAGAAACTATACAATATACAAAATAAAGATTAATTGGTAGGGTTTCATTGGTAAATAACGCCAAAAATAAAATGCATCAACACACTAAAAAAAATTATGGGATAGTCAAGGAATTGACTATTAGTAACTAGAAAATATCTCTTTTGAGAATGGATAAACAACTAGACTTGTAGAAAACATTTGGCTGGTCAGGCTCAGAGGGCAAAGTGCTGTATGCTGCCTGGAGGATGGTATCAAGTGAAGTGCTGCAGGAGTCTAGGACAAGTCCATTAAATATCTTTACCAATGACTTGCAGGATGGTATATTCTAGTCAGAATTTTAAGATACAGTTTAACTGGGGTAAAGAGGATCAATCAAGTCTAAAGACAGGGCTGCCATTCAGATCGACCTAGACAGCCTGGAGTAAAGGTCAATCCTACAGGATTTGTATGAATTCAGACAGGACAAACACAAAACACTTGCACCTGAGAGGTCCTGGCAACAATACAGGCTGACGAGTGGCCGGGCAGCAGCTCCACGGAAAAGGTCTTGGCATAAAGCAAGTTGATCATCTGCCAGCAGTGTGCCTTGTCAGGAAAGGTCACCAGCATCCCAGGCTTTATTAAGAAGAGCCTTGCCAGTAGATGAGTGAATTGATTGCCACCTCTACTCAGTGCTTATTATTCCAGACATGGTCTAATGCACCTCGCTTTGGGCCCCCACAATACAAGAAGTACATCCAGAACGTGGACATAGTAGCCACCAAGATGCTCAAGGAGCCAGAGCACTTGTCCTGTGAGTAAAGGCAGAGGGAGCTGGGCTGATTCAGCTTGGAGAAGAGATGGCTTTGGGCAGACCTTAACAGCAAGTGTCTGTAGCTACAAGGAGGTCAGCAAGCAGTCAGGCTCACCACACCTCACCTGTGACAGGACAAGAAGCACTGAAACCATGCTCAAACAAGAGAAGTCCAGAATGAATATAAGGTAACTCATTTTCACTATGAGGACAGTCAAGGACTGGAACAGATAGCCTAGAGCAGTTTTGCAGCCTCCTTGCTTCAAGTTTTTCATGGGCTGACTAGGTAAAATCCCTCTCAACATGGTCTGACCTCATAGGTGACCCTGCTTTGAGTAGGAGGTCAGACTAAAGACTTTGGAAGGTCCCTTTGAACCTGAATTTCCCAGTAATCCTATGAACACAAGAACAGATTCAGTTTAATGTTGAGAGATAACATACGTGACAAAAACCCCCACTGAATTCCCAACCCAGCAAAAACCCGCACTTCAATCTGGAAAAGTCTAAAAAAAAAGTCTTAAAAAGTTGCATAATCAAACAAAACAAAACAAAACAACCACCAAGAAAAAAATAAGTTATGCTGAAGAAAGAAATCCTGAAAAGTCTGCAGCAGATCTATAGTATGCCCTCTTTTAGAATAGTGTCTATGAGTAGAGACAATGAAGACTCAAACCCCCTCCACAACACTCCAAAAGCATGAGAGCTCAGAGTAGAGAATGGTATAGGCAGAGGGGAGATTTCATATAAATAAAATCCAACATTTGGCCTGCAAATCTCCCTCAGTGCAAGACAACACAGCACTGAGGCGTACACAAAAAGAAGCAGTGTGACAGTATTGTAAGAAACATCAACTCTTCGCTATTACAATATAAATAAAACCCAACTCACTCTCAAAAGAACACCTGTAAGAGGATACACAGAGAAAATGTACTACTAAGCAGACAAAAAATTAGTTCTTGAACAAACAAATTGCAACACTGAATTTTACAAATCTTTGCAGGTTTTATGGTTTATGTACCTATAGGTACAAAGATTTATCTGTGTATTAGAGGATTAGAAACAATAGCAGTGTAAGCTTTTCTGTTTCTGGCAATGACATTACTTTGACAAAGTGAAAGGAGAAGTTATATATAAAGATCATTCAACAGGCCTGATCCAGTGCAGCAATTCCTGCCTTCCTCTATTTTCAGAACCTTGATTCTAACTTTCTTTTGTTTGCCTGCATATGTTAAACAATTTGATGATCAGTGATCTCTGTTTTTCACTTGGAATTCTGCTGATTTTTTAATTTTTGCTAGAAAGTGACACACAGCTTGTTTAATGGTCTGAAACTTCTAGAATAAGCTCATAAAGTAATATCCAATTACATCTTTCTGCAACATTTAAAAGTCACTTTATTGGGTAGTTCATCTTAATTCAAAGAGATATCTGACAAAGAGCCTTCTAAAAACCATTTATGAGCAAGTAAAATTATAATAAAATTCAAAAAGCATTGCTTACATATTCATAAAGTTTGTTCTTAGGCCCAGCTATCTATTAATTAATTTAAGATTAAAAAAATACTTCCAAATTAAAATGTTTAGGTCTTATTTTCCCAATTACAGTAATGATGTCATACTGCAGAAAGAACGAGAATGTGGTATTTTAAGTTTTTGATTAAGTGACTATCTGAGGATGAACTGAAGAGAGGAATAGCACATAAGAGCCACAGTTAGCTGAGAATACTCTTCTTTTTTCCTCCACCCACAGTTCTTATACAATTTCTATGCACATTTCTTCCCCACAAGTCTCTCAGTCTCTCTTCATTCTGTCATCACCCTATCCTGTTCAGCACTCTTTGAGTCTTTTTTTAAAGAAAACTGGAGCCCAGAGCTCTTGTTAAGTTCCAGCCATCCAGAGCATCCAGCAGCCTCACCAGATCTGGCTCACTGCAGCATTGGGTAAAGGTGCTGCTTTCTAAGCCTTGAGCCTCTCTTGACTCACAGTGTATGCGGGAAACGAAGTTTTCCTCAATATATAGAAAAAGAATGGAAGGTGGAGCTAAGACAGAGCTCTGGGAGCTGTTGTATTGCTCCCAAGGAAAGGAGAAAAGGTGGAATGGCAAAAGATCTGAAATACTTCAGCTTCTCTTAAGAGGACTGCAGAGGGAGCCATTGATTCCAAGAGCAGGGATCAAAGGAAGCACACTCCACACCTGTTTCTCCTGGCAAGCAATGGAGAAAGCTTCAAGATCTGGCAGCTGGAAGCAGGAACCAGAAATAGACCCTGAAACAGCAGGGGAGGAATTCAATAGAAAACTTTTTTTTTTTTTTTTAAGGATCTGCCAGTTGTTAAACTCTGTATTTTATTATTTCAAAGCCTTTTTCTCTAAAAATCCAGGCACCTGTGAATATCCAAATTTCAACATAAATTAATATACTGAGTGTTCTAAATAATAAGACAATCTCTTTTATTTAAGAAAATCTATTCAGTATTAAACAGTCAATACTTAACTTCTAGAAAATGAAATTTATCATGAGCTTCAATGTAATAAGCTTTTTTTTTTTTTGTCCAGGAGTGCAACACCTGTTACCACAATTTCATACTACTCTTCCTAAAAATATCTTCAATGGGACCCTAATGGATTTGATTAATGAGTAAATCTTATCTCCTAGATAAAATCAGCAACACTCTGAAGGGTCGGAAAGTTTCAAGGGCAAAAGCCTCATCTTTCCTGAATCCTCGTGTCAGAAAGTACATTTTCCTAACATGATTCAATTCCTGTATTAGCTATCCTAGCCCACCAAAGATGAACTAAGCTTAAGAGAAACCAAGCATTTTCTCAGGAAAAATATAGATATTTGTGAGAAATCCTTTACTTATTATGAAAAGCTATTCATTTTAAACAGTCTTCTTGTCTTCACGAATGCAAAGAAATGTACTAATGAAACTTCATCAATGAGCTGCTATCATCACCTCTTCCTCCTCATTCCATAGTTCCTTTTCAAAGCTGGTTTATTTCCTATTTAAAGACCAAAACAAGCACCCCCCCCCAAACAAACAAAAAAACCCCAACCAAACAAGCAAAACAACAACAGCTAAAAACCCCAAACAAAAAAAAAAAAAAAAAAAAAAAAAAAAAAAAAAAAAAAAAA